>VDFB02333388.1:0-137244 GCA_007258455.2 Sequoia sempervirens
TAATAAGTAGGATGTAAATAATGGATGAGGGACTATATGATTTATCTAGTTTTCCAATTATTTTTTTCTAACACTAATCTTGGAAACAAATTTGGTTTGTTTTCCCCAAGTGTCAGCAAGATAAAGTAGTAGTGTTGGTTTCCAAGCAAAAATGCACAGGACTCTTAGAAAAAGTGGCTAGATTTATCAAGTGTGGCCAAAAATGTGTCAAGTGCTCGGGTTTCAAAAAAGCAAGCTTGAGCTGGAATGGAAAGTGCAATTGTTTGTGTGTTTATGTCAAATGCAATGTTTTCTCAGGTAAAAGTGAGCATCTTTTGGAAAATGCAAGGATCTTAGTAGCAAGTGCGCCAGTTTCTCATAAGCAAATGTAAGGGAATAAAAACAAGTTCATGGTTCCTACAGCAAGTGCTCAGTTTTTTGTCAAATGCAACTGATTTTCATCAATAGCTTTTTCAGGACATAGAGCAAATGAAATGAAATTTTGGCTACTGCTCAGAAACTATGGCAACTGCACTGAAATTTTGTGCAAATGCAATGAAATTTTGGCAACTGCTCAGAAACTGTGATAACTTGCACTAGAAGTTTGTGTCAATGTGGTTTCTGTGTGTTTTGTTTCTAGTTTTGAACAATATTTTCTTGGATTTTTGCAAGTTTAAATTTGGTTCTTCTCTCAACTTCTCTGTGTTTGGAGTATGGAAAGTGATAAAACAACACTTGGTCTGACTTAGCAAGCATGGAATTATGTGACCTTCATGTCTATAGCTCAAGTTGTGAAATCACAACACCTAAACCATAGTTCCCAAATTATTACATTGATCAATGCAACTTGAAAGAAAAGCCAAAATATTCAGAAACCTTTAAGGAAAAATCCTTTCAAGGAGTGCAAACATAGGGCTTCTTTCACAAGTATACACTAAGTCAAAGGGTTTGCGATTCAACCATCATGTTCAGTGTTTGTTTGGATGTGTTCTTTTTAGATCAAGCACAAAGTTTGATGTCAAATTGTTTAGAATGTATTTGGAAAGTTTAACATAAACAAGCATTTACAACCCTAGTGGATAGAAACCATTCTTTTAGGTAGGCCTGCCTCGTGCCCTAAAGGGATGATTTTACATGAAACTTATGGCGCGGGCCTGTAGTTGGACATTGAAAGTAACTTCTCAGAAGTAAATTCTAATGCACCACTTTCAAAGAATTTTTTTGGATAATAGGGTGTCTTCTAAAATAATTTGGCTCTTAGTAATGTTCTGGGGATATTATTTTCAGGCCCCTATACATGTGACGTTTTGTTTAATTAAGAACCTCCCAATCCTTACGAGTTTTTACGCATCACAAGGATACTGAGGGTGAATACGTTGGCATAGGCCAGTAGCACCTAGTAGGATGATGAAATTTCCTCACACCCACAAAATATTTATATAGCGGTCCAAAATGAAAGTACCAATTGGGTCGCCTATGAGTTCTCCAGTGCGAGATGTTTCTCAATAAGCAGCCCCTCTAAAAAGGTATGCTTGAAAAGAAAGGTGTGAAGCTCAAGATGTTTTCGCTCACCCAAGATCACAAAAAGGTGTGAGGGGAGAAGATAACCATCTAGCCTGCCAATCATTGAATGTACAACATACACTTCATAGCAGTTTGATTCTTTTTAAACACCTCGAGTGATGTTATCCCCAAAAATGTGTGAATAAAATAAACAACTTGTTCTTTTTAGTTGCACCAATATGAAGTATTTTGTATATTAATCAATTAAGATAGCAAATGTGCAAAACAAAAAGAATATTTTGTTCATTTTTAAGCCCAAATATGAGTGTTTCTAAGAAATCAGTCCTGGTTCTAACTTGGTCAACAAAAGTAAAATGAGTGTGCACCAACAAAATGAAAATCGTTTTGTCTTCTTTTTATGCACCAAAATCAAAGTTCCTAATTTTTAAAACTTGGAAAGAGTTCATTTTTAGAGCACCTTAATTGAAATTTTTTGTTCTTTTTATGCACCAAAATCGACAATTCCTAACTTAGAAAAACTTGAAATGGTTAATTTTTAATAGCACCAAATGAAAGTTTCATTTGTGTTGTTCTTTTTAAAGCACCAACTAAGAGTTCCTAATTTAAAAAAGCTTGAAATGGTTCAATTTTTATAACACCAAAATGAAGTGTGTGTTTGTCTTGTTCTTTTTAAAGCACCAAAATTAAACTTTCCTATTTTAAGAAAGCTTGGAATTGGTTCAATTTTAATAACACCAAAACAAAGTGTGTGTTACTCTTTTTTTTTAAAGCGCCAAAATTAAACATTCCTAACTTAAAAAATGTTTGTAGATATGGAGTGCTTCAAGGGTCTTGTCATAATAGTGGTTTACAATTCCTAAGAGGAACAAATTTTAGCTGAAATCACATATTTTTAGAAAATATAATGATTTAAGCCTTAAAAAGTTCCATTTTAAGGATTCCAATTGAAGAGGGTTTGATCAAATCACCTTAGATCAAACCCCCTTGGATAGAACCTCGCTAGTTTTAAACCATACCTATAAATGCGTCTCCTTTACACCTATCAAAATGCTGATAAAAAATCACTTTTGATTTAGCTTTTGGGGGATCAAATGAATTCATTTAAAATTTATTTCAAATGATTATGGTATTCCTCAGAACAAGCTATCCAATGAATATAATTTTAATATGTTTTAGTTTTGTTATGTATTTGTTTTTTAAGTTTTATTAAACATAGGTTTTTCATCGAAAATGAATTTCTTTGTTCTTCACATGTGGAAAAATAGAAGATTATCAAAAAAAAAAATTGAAAATATGAGTGCACCAGATATTGAAGTCCTTGATCCAACAAAAAATTAAATTAAATTTTGACATATACAAAAAGAGTTACGCGTTATACAGTCACACTATGTCTGAATTGTAATTCGTTTGACTTTGAAACTTGATTAAGGAAAAATTATTCAATAAAAAACTATCTAACCAAGTGGAAGAACTAGATATCAGAGTTACAAATCTAAATTTGAAAAAATAGAATTTTATCCTTCATGGAAAAAAGTTATCGTTATACGGTGTCGTCACTTTTTAAAAATGTTGTTTTGAAAAAAATCAATTTTCATGGGAGATGGAAAAAAAGTGCAATTTGATTCCAAAATTTTGAAAAAAAATATTTTTAGAATCTACAGACAAAATTTGATGAGACTCTAGTTTGCACCATCTTCAAATTTCTCACAGTTTAGCTGCTATAGGTGCCCGAATGTGAAGATTTAGTTAAAAATAATAATTTCAGTGTCCAGTTTGGCCAAAAATTGTAAACCACTATTATGGGATCACCCTCAACCATTCATCTTCCCTATATAAAACAAGTCAATGTCTTTCCAATCCTGGATGCAAATCTATTAGCACTTGTTACATATTCAAAAATAGGCCCATGCTAGCAAAAAATGAATTACAATAGTGCAGATTTCATGCACTGTTCTATCAAAGCAAGTGCTCAAAAATCACATTCAAATGCATCCCTGTTAGAATCAAATGCTCAAATTTTAGAGAAAGTGCACACCTGTCATAAGTCAAATGCAAGGAAATAAAATAAAGTGCACAGAAACACTATCAAGTGCATAGTTATTAAGGAAGATGCTCAGTTTTCAGAGTCAAGTGCATGGTTTTCTTGATAGGAAATTTCAAAATTTTCTTGGCAGTGTGTGAAAACTTCTTCAAATACGATTCTGGGACCTACAACTTCAAAAATGGCTCATAGAAATGTTAGTGTATGGGACAAGGGTCCCACTAGGCGTGCCAAAATGTGTGAAGAGGAGAAAACATTAGATGCAAACAAGATCAAATGTGATTGAAATCAGAATCTAATCTAAGATCAAATCCTACACATACGAAATGAAACTAAGCTATTGAAAACACATTAGGAAATCTATGATTACCAAATTGAATGTAAATGAAAGTAGAGTGTTACCATCCTATATCAGTGTATTCACCTGATGTTGGATTGTTCAAATCACTATGAAGCCTCCATGGTTCATGTGCAAAGCTTTGATGAATGATGCGTGTTGGTTGATCAAAGAAAAGTTGAAGCTCTATCAATGGTGATCTCAATAGTACTTCATTGAATAAGATATATTGATTCTCCAATCCTTTTGTGAGGAAAGAGGTTCATTATATAGAAAATGAGATTTTGAATGAACGATCGAGATTAAACAATGTTGATTCAAGATCAAAGGTTAAAAGGTGTTGAGAGGATTTAGACATGAGTAGATTGTGCAAAGTTGATTGCACAATTTGCATGATTGAGGAATAGATTGGCTAGTTAGGAATTAGATTGATTAGTCAGGATTTAGATTGATTAGTCAGGATTTAGATGGTTTAGTTGGGAAATAGATTGATTACTTAGAAAAATTAGATTGATTAGTCAACAATTGTAATTTGCTCAATCAAAAAGTGGGTGAGTAATATGAATTAATTGATTTAATTAATTAATTCCTTTTTAGAGTTGAATGTGCAAATCAAGTTTGACTTTTTGCAAACAAAGTTGCATTAGTTTGATTTGATTTTTGATAAGTGATTTGAATAGTTTGATTTAATTATTCAAATTTTGGAGGGAAATTGTCGTAATTAAATTATCATGATTTAATAATTTAATTAACTTAGGGGAATAAGGTGTTTTAGCAACATAATTAAATAATTACTATTTTTTAATCAATCAGGACGAAATAAAGTAAGATTATGACTTCTTTAAATAAATGTAGTTTATTTAATTGGTCGAAATGATAGAAACGTGAATTAATTAAATAAGGTTGTTTTATTTAATTAATAGTAGAATTAGGGTTTTCAGGACTTTATTAAATAAATGGATTTTTTTTAATTTGTTGAAAATGGTGAAAAAAGTGAATTAATTAAATAATGTTGTATTATTTAATTAATAAAGGAAATTAGGGTTTTGGATGTTGTGCAATGTTGTGCAATGTTTCTGAGATGTTGTGAGACATTGTGGGATGTTTCTGAGATGTTGTAGGATGTTGTGGGGTGTTTCTGAGATGTTATGGGATGTTTTCAAGATGTTGTAGGACATTGTGAGATATTTTTGAGATGTTGCGGGATGTTGTGGGACATTGTTCGATGTTGTTTAGGGTGTGTGATAGGTGTTAGGTCCAATTTTACATGTCTATAGTATGCAATGGACATGATTTATATTATGTGTTGATGAGTTTGTGGATGTAGGATGTAGGCAGTATTAATGATGTGATGTAGGATGGAGATGTTAGTCAGAAGAAATGTTAGTAGGATTAGAGGATAGAAGAAATTGGATGAATTTGATCTAATTATTGAAAACTTATAGATGATTGATTGTAGATGTGAATGAATGAATGGTTAGGTATAAAACTTTATGAGATGGCTATTGTTGAGTGGTTTTGCTAAGGGTTCACCTTATGGAGTAGCCAATTGATATGCGCCAGAGTCATAACTTTCTATCTTCCTAGAAGCTCCCTCAAAAAATAGAACAACAAGAAAAATACCAAGGAACCAAATTTTAAGGGATATTTCTTATCCTTAGTTTGCTTCAAATTGTCAAAAATTTGTTGCCGTAGCAACTCACATAGATCATCGTCTTTTCTTTTTTCCACCATTTCATGAGCTACATGAATTGTTGTGGCAAACATAGAATTATCTCTTTTGGTGTAGTATATTTTGTATCTAATGATCATAGTTGCATACTTTACTAGAAGATTTTGTATGGTGTTTATAGTGAGATCCCTTTGATCAAATGTGGCTCTAGTTAATTCCATTGCTTGTTCTTTATAGATTTCAGCATAGGTATAGGTCCGGTGTCACAAAGTCTAATAATATCCCTTATGACTTCCTTAGATATCAAGCTAGGCATGTCAAGCCATGGGAATTTATCATGCACTCTACTCAGTGCTAGATTCTCGCATACTTGAGCTCATCGTCATAGGTAAAACATGGAAACAATTGCCAGACATTTAGTTTCTTCTTTACCAGGTTTTCATATTTAGGTTTAATGTTAAAATCATCTCCAATCAGTTGGTCTATCCAGAAGTATGTATTTTTTACATGGTTGTATTCTTCTATTTTCCCATGGATGTATGCCCTAGTGTTTTCAATGGGAAAAACCCTATATGGTATACTAAAAAATGCTCCAAGTGGGTCGTTCTCAAACACTTTCATGGGGTATTTCTTGAATTTAGGTTGGGGTTTCTCACTCACATTTACCACTGTAGGTGTTTCCATATCTACTAAATTCAAATGCTTCAAAAAAAAATCTATTTCAACTTTGGACAACAGTAAATACCTTTCTCTTGGTCAACTGCAATTAGGGTTCAGATACTCTACGTCTCAAATTGCCTTCAGGCTCTTGAATTCACTTCAATTCACACTAATTGCTCCAAATGCATAAAAGGTGAATGAAATCAACAAGGGATATAGGTATATAATCCTTTCAATTCTTCCCTAACTCACATTTAATGTACACCAAATAGTAAATCTGATAAAACCTTCTTTGTGTAATAGTAAACCTTTAATTGCTCCACAAATCTTTGCAACTGATTTTTTTTTCTGAAGTTTTCTCCAAAAGATCCATATTCTCCATCTCCATCTCATATCTTCATGCCAAGCCATGAAACCTTATATCAGCAAGGAATTATGTGATTTTTTGTTATTGCTCCCCCTAAGCCAATGCCTAGGTTTAATTCCCAAAGGAATGATCTGCACCAGAGGGTGGTACAAATTCATTTGTAGTCTTTGATTCTTCCTTGTTCTTAGGCTCCTCTTTCTGTCTCCAAATCTTTCCATTTCCTCATTTACTGTAGTTAGATCAATCTTTTTGACTGGTTCATCTCTCTTTACCAGATTAACCTTGAATTTTTGCTTTTGCAAAATCTAGCAATATGTCCAAGTTTATTGCAATTGTTGCATATGAAATTTCTCTAAACACTATTCCTTTCATTCATTTTAAATATGCATTGATTAGCCTTATGTCCAAATCCATAGCATGTATAGTAGTAACCATTAAAATATTGAATCATTCTACCACTATTATATGCATTCATCATTTGACTTCTACATTCATTTGCTTTATGCCAAAATCTTTTGCATGTAAAGCATTGATCAGTAAAGGATGAAACATTTTGAATCATTTTTCTTCTATATTCCATTGCTCTATGTCCAAATTTATTTTAGAAAAAATAAAAAATACCATTAAAAGATGGGTACCTTTGAGCATTTGGTTATTTGAAGGGGGGTCTTCTAGCTTATTGCTTCTTTGATTCTAGAACTTGCCATTGTTCTTTTTGTCTTCAGTCTTCTCAGGTTCACTGATCTTCTTTGTATTAGATGTCTAATCTTCTTTTGAGATTTCTCCTTTTTCAAGTCCCAAACCACCTTTATCTTTGGATGCTTTCTAACTTGAAATTAACTCATCAAGCATTGTAGAACTTTTCTTAATTTTTCCTCATGAATTCTTTCTTTCTCTAGATTTGATTGTGGATTTACCACTTCTTGTTCAAGCTTTGTGCATTCATCAGTCTTGCTTTTTACCATTGCATTAAGACATTCCTCAATTATTTTATTTTCTTCCACTTGCACTTTTAGTCTAGTGATGTTCTCATTTTCTTGTTTCAACTGTTCATTGACCTCCTTATGTATTTCTCTAAACTTCTTGATCTGCTCTCTCAATTTTTTGATGCAGTCATTTGCTTCTTTAATATTTTCCGTCGGATCTTTGTTTTCAACTTCAATTTTTTCTAGGTCTTCAAGAGAAACTTTGAGTTCTCCATCTTTGTCAAACATGCAATCTTCTTATGTGTATCCAATAGTAGGAATCACTTCTGAATCCATGTGTTCAAAATCCAAGATCTTCCCAAAGCTTTCAAGCTTCTTCCAAGGAACCGAGCTCTAATACAATTGTTGAACACATAAAATACTGAGAGGGGGGGATGAATCAGTATTCTATTAAACCATCCAATTATTAACCATCCAATTTCCACAACATACTTAATAATTATAAGGAATGAAAGCATAAACAACCCATAACATACACAACACATGAACACCAAGATTTTTATGTGGAAAACCCAAAAAGGGAAAAACCACAGTAAGGATTAAATCACAATATGTTATAAGATATTATAAAAAGGCTCACTACCAAGTGGACTCACTATCCAAGTGAACTTGTTGTTCACAGAGAAACAAAAGATACAAAGAGGTGGCTTCATAGCCAAAATTTGAACTAAGATAAATGCATCTAACATATGCTAGATTTAGTTCTCTTGAAGCGTATAACACAAACATCAATACATTCTAATCAACTCAAATTTTACAAGTCTCTACTCTACTCTATCTTCACACACCTTCTCTTAATACTCATAACTTATGCACACAATTCTGCAAAATTTTGCATCATTGCTTGCATTTAGATCATGTACTTATCAGATTCACTCACCATCAACTCAACTCAACCTTGTATATGTACCAAACTCCATTGCAAACATTGATTAGGTCATCCTAATTAGATGTAGCCTCAAATTATGCAAAACGTGCCTTTTCAACACTCAATTCAAACCAAAATTACCTTCACACCCAAAACACAAGCAATATAGGTTGGCATGAACCTATAAAAACTCATTTTTCCATTCACATCATATATTTAATCTTCACAACACTTTGCACACATCAAGTTGGCCAGGCATAGAACCCAAGAGTAAAAATACTCCAACTAATCATCTCCAAGGAATATGTAGACCACAAAATTCCATGCCAATTGGAAAATATAATGTACTGACACCTGTTAACCTTCTCCCAAAACCACAAGGTCTAGCTCAAATCTGTAGAGGAATGCAGACCAATTAGGTAATAGTTAGTACACATAAAACTATGTAAACCATATATGTCGATCTTCTGTTACTTGTAGCTTTTGAACCACTTATCCAAAACAACTGAAATTATGAAATAAGATGCCAATGATATCCATGAACAACATACTAGAACTGCAGGAGTAGATCTGAAAGGGAAAACAGATGTGAACCAAATTACTGGAGGGCACTGTGTGCTGAAACTACAGGTGTAGACACTTAGCCAAAAATCCTTTTGCAAAATAACTTTTTTGCAAATATTCGTCATACTATTTGAGATCCATCATATAGTGTTGACATCAATGGAAACTCATTAATGACAACCTTCTTCATTCTTTCAACACTAGCAAACACTTCAATCTAAACTTTTTCTTTTATGGATGAAAAATTGTTAGATCATATTGTGTTGATTTCTTATTGGGATTTTTCATGAAAATTGTTGAGATGAAAATTATTTATCTCAAATAATTCAGCACAGAGTGATCTCTAAAGCCCATTGTACTTCATTCTTAGGGATTTATCATAATATTTTGGGGTTGTTCTTGATATTTTTCTTGGTCAATAATTTTAAAGGTCAATTTATTTTCCTTTAACTCACTCAAGGATGATTTTACCCAATCTTTTCTAGTTTTCAAATAGATGAGCTTGATACAAGTACGAGAGAGAGAGAGAGGATGCAAGCAAGCATTCCCTTAGAGTGTTGATTTGGATGTCTTGTGTGAACTCGTTTTCACTTGGTAGTTTGATGGTTTGATTACTAGGAATAGAGCTCGTAGCTAAAAAATGCAAGGACCTAGAGATTGTGTTTTGAGCTAATTTAAAGCTAATAAAGTAAATATAAATCCTTGAGGCTATGTAGATCTTGATATCGAGCTATAAAATGAATTGGACCTTTGCTGAAAACCTCTAGAAATGAGAATTTAACCTATTATAATGGTTGTGGAAGGAGAGGTAAGAGTTAGAAAATTCTTTAGAAGAGGGCAACAAAAGACCCATACAAATCCATTTAGGGGAATAATAATAATATTGAGTTCACAATAAGGGGTTCTAACTAAGAGTTTACATAGTCTAGGTGCAATCAAGATTGGGTTTAACTCAACCTGGGAGCCAAAATTGAATTAAAAAATGATAGAATCTAAAAATAATTATGTGCCAAAAAACTAGAAAATAAACTATTTTCTAGTATTGAATGTCCTAGGTAATTACTAGGTCAACTAGGTGATTTGATACAACATGGGTATTTCTACCACTTAAAGGCTAAAAAGTGGGAATTTTTTAGATTGTAAGGTGCATGAGTTGGATTCATGGTTAGAGAACATGAGGAAAGAGAAAGGGAGTCTGAGGAGCTAAATGGACACTTTCATCAAGGTTGGAAAAGCTAAGGAATTTTTAATACTTATTCTTTATCTAGTTTTCCCATTGGTGCATCTAGAGTTCCACCAATTTAGCAGGGATTCTCCTATCTTGAATAAAATGGTTTAGTAGGTAAAAAAGTTGACAATTTAGAGAATTTCCTATTGATGGAGAGATTCCCTAAAATAGGCAAGTCCTCTATCTCAAAGGAGATGGAGAATCTAGTATATCCCAATAAATAAACATGGTGCACCAGTTCTAAATAATTAGAAAGAAACTCAAAAGTTGATTGAGATCTAGTTTTTTAGTTGGGTTTGTAACCCAAATCATGAGTCTTGCATTACAACCATAAAGAAAGAGGGTTTACAATACCTTATTCTTTGAAGCCTAAGCCTTTAAATTTATAGCCATATTTATGAATAATATTGAATGCTTTACCATATTAGTTATGTAAATGTGAAGAATATAATTGAGTGGGAAAAAGAATAAGATGGGGAACCATAAAGAGAGGCATTGACATGATTACAAACATAATTTCTAAAATTATATTTTTGATGATCATGAATGGTAGAATCCATATTAAGGAAATTTGTAATCCATGTCATATCATTTGTACATTCCCAATATATAAAGGGGTGAAATTAAGGGAAACCTAATCACCTTTATAAATAAGGGGAGATATGTTTGAGGAAATAACGATGATATGATCAATAGATTATGAGGGATCAAAATAGTTTATCTCTCCAACAAATAAAAAATTTGATAGGGTTGATCATCCATATGTGTTACAATTCTCTTATTAAATGGTGATTAAATTTTAAAAGATGATGTAGAGTTGAAAAAATCACACCCATGGAGAACCCAAAAGAACATTATACACTAATTGTCCATGGATCACATGTGATGTAAGAGCATCCCACACTAGCTCAACATCATGCAAGTACCCAAAACTAGAATGGGTATTTCTAGATCCTCAAGATCAATGCATTGAGAAGGAGCACACAAAAGAAGAATAACACTCAAGAAAGAATATGCATACAATGTATAGAGATGACATGAATATTGATCATTAAGGAGTGGAGGAGAGGAAATCATGTGATTGAGGCATGTGAATGTATAATCCTCACATATTTAAATGAGAATGCACAAGGTGAGAAATGTGGGCATGTGAAATAGAACATAGTGCCATTAAGGGAGTGCACTACATCAACATGAAACATGTGATATAGGAGAAAGAGGAGAATATAAGGTAGTGAAAGGTGTAGAAAACATGTGGACTAAAGCTATGATCTTGATAAATTAGGTGAAAACTATTAGAGTTTTAATTGCTAATCACCCTTGGGATTGCACATTAGAAGAGAAACATATGTGATAGAATGGATAGCCACATCTAACTAAAAAGAGCTATTAGGTAATTTTTGCAACCCATAAAAGGATGAAGTGACAATAGGGAATATAGCTATTATATGGAATGGGTTGTAACATTTTGAATCCTCAACAACTATTTTAGATGAGTAGGACAACAATGGATAGGATTTTTTATGGAAAGGCTTCAAGAACCCTTCAAAGGGGGAATCTATGGGAAAGGTTTGGATCCCATAAGGGAATTCAAGGAGAGCAAAGTAGGTTATGTCTATCATAATAGGGTGAAACATAAGAATTAAAGGAGATAGTAAGATCACCTATAGATGGACCTATAGAGAGGTTAAGCCAAGTACTCATTGTAGTATAAGTCTTATCCCACCATTATAATCTATAAAACCTCGTGTTAAGAAAGAGTTTTTTTTCTATATTCCCTATGTTGTAGTTTTGATATGTTTGTGTGTTGAGTGACTACGGTATGTCACTAAGCATATATTAGATGTGACCCTTAGTAGCAACCGCATTAAATGATAAATTAAAGCCTAGGTTACAACTTTGAGAGAAGACAACTTGAGAAAGTGTGAGCCATACAGGATTATGAGTGGAATCCTTACAATAATGATTTCATGATAGGGGCACCTACATAGGGTTGTGATAAAGGGTTTGCAACAATGAGTAACCTAAGGTTTGTAGGTGGATGAGACACCTACATACAACAAGTCATGGAAGGAAAAGAAATGGTTAGTGTGAGTTAACACCAAACATGGATGAGATGGGTACCTTGGGCAAAGAGATCTTATTATTTCTAACTACCAAAAATATCCGTTAGATTGGCCTTGTTAGTAAAGATTGACATGGATTAGCAAAACTAACCAAAAGATTGGTGGCCATGTTAAGAGGTACCAAATATAAATGAATAATTATAGGATGATATTTAGGTGAATTTGAATCCTAGCTAGAATTGACTAGGAACCAAAAGAGTGCACGCCCTTTATAGGATGACATTTAGATAAATTTGAATCCTAGCTGGAATTGATTAGGAACCAAACGAGTGCATGCCCTTTAGAGGATGACATTTAGGTGAATTTGAATCCTAGCTAGAATTGACTAAGAACCGAAAGAGTACATGCCTTTCCAAAAATGCCTTCGAGGAGATCGTGTTATATGTATCAGCCTAGATAGCATCTTATGCCCCACTTAGCCTAGATAGCATCTTATGGCATCAGCTGTGAGTCCACGGAAAGACACACAGTGAATTGAAAAGGAGATGGAAAAGGATGCCGGCTTTGACATTTTTAGAGTATTTTGCTGTAGGAAGAACACGCCCCAATAATTAAATGCTTACGGTGCAATCACGCAACTATTTAAGAATAGAATTTAAAAGCAATTAAAAAATTAAAGCATTCCAGTCACATTTCAACCACATGCTGGAAATGGTTGAATTAGCCTGTGAGATGATTAATCCGTAGATTATGATTCAAATTCAGAACAGTTAAATAAAAAGGAGGGGCATCGTCATAGCAATAAAGAGAATCCAATAACTCCACAAACTCCACGGACCATATGAATGCGATAGATTTCTAACTTCTACTTGTTTGAACGGCCGCTGTGAAATCTTGAATTCTTATTGTCTCGTACATTGATCTGTATGAGCCACGTTGGCGAATGAAAAATCCGAAGGTCCTGCAATTAATAGATATCTGTCAGCCACAAGAAAGGTGTTTGCAACAAACAATATAACATTCCGACTACATGCTTGAAATACGGCCACAATAATCCTCGAAATACAAGGTTGTAAAAAGTTGATTTTGCAGTAAAAGGAACACCAAAAATGGTTAGTTATGGCAGTACGGGAATTTTGGTAGTAAAATCAGGTGTTTGTGGCTGCAGTGTGTTAGCAAGGAATCCATACAACTTTCCCTTGTATTTTCATAAAGTTGAAATGAAATGCCTATGGGACTCAAGAACAGTATAGGGACCATCAATCCCAAAAAAAAATTTAAACAATTTGTAATCTTTATTTCAGATCAGTTCTTTTGTATGAATTTTGATGATGAAGTTTGTAATTTTGTCCAATTTTGTCTCCTCAAACAAAATATTTAAATTATCAACTTGTAAGGTTTCTTCATAACTGACCCAGATATCTTTATATGCAGAGCACTCCATAACGGAGTACCATTCTGTCTCCCCCATTCCCTTGTCACAATATCAACATATTATTTTTTCCCACTCCTCCTTAGATACAATCCATCTACCTGTTACACATCTAAGATGATGTGTACTAGTTCGTAATTGAACTATCAATATTTTTACTTTCCATCTAATATTCACTCGTAATTAAAAACTATACTTAGATTCAACCAAATGCAGCTGATTTCACCATGGACTATTCTTTTCTTTTGACTCACTGTAGTTGGGTATCTCTGCTATAGGATTCCACCATGGACTATTCTTTTGATTGGAGTTATTGCAAGTTTTATTGGATATGACAGTAATCTGGCTTGTTGTCTGCCAAACTATCAATCCTTTGCCTTGTTGGGTGGTAAGCAAGCCATTCTTTCATGTTTTTTTTTTCTTTAAAACGTAAATTTTCCCTTCTTCTTCCCCTTATTTTCATTTACAGCCTCTACAGTGCTGTTATTGATTTTGGACGAAGAGAGTTCCATGTTTTTACCTAAATTATGCACACAGACATGATTTGGGAACCGTGTGAAGTATTGTTTTAAGTATTTTACTGAATAGCAGCAGTTCACAAACCAGCTCCTATATTTTTGTTCAGGTTATTTTCTTTAGCTTTTAATATCAAAATTACATATACTGTTTGATGAATACATGTTTTTTTGTTTCAGTAACGCGAGCGAGAATATATGAAGTAGAAATGTAAACATGGCTACTTTGTGCCTCAGTCCAACAAGGTTTTAATTTTAGCTGGTGAGCCTCTGGGCTGAAATTTTAACCCATAAAAAAAATTATAGTGTATCTAGATAAAATTGTATTCTTGTCATGTGGGTTGTGTGTTTGTTGGTGAAATCATCAAACTGTTATGTATACCATACAATTTTAGCATTTAAAGGTACCTAATAAAATAGTAAAAATAATGTGTAGATTTATGTATATCTAATTATAACCTAAAATCATCCATAAGCAAAAACATTTTTCAATATTGTGCAAAGGAAGATCATCCTCGGATATTTCCTTTTTTAGACCCCTTAATTTGCTTTTATGATACATCCATCAGTATTAGCTGCAAGGACTACATTGAAGATCCACGTAGGATAATAAAACGCACTTTAAGTAACTTTTCATTTTCATATTTAATCATAAAAAGCTAGTTTCGAATGATTTTTTTTAATTTTCTACTTAACAAGTTTAGCATTATGGTCTAGAACAATGTTATGAAGTATAATGTCACTAGAGATATTAGATGTACACATAAGATCATGCAAATGCATTATGGTAATCATAGAGTGAAATGCAAAGATTATGTCATTTGGAATCATTTAGACATTCACTAATTTTTAATATTTATTCTTTATTTAATTTTTTCATTAATACATCAAGAGTTTCACTAGTTTACCAAGGATTCTCCTATTTTGAAAAATGGTTTAATGGACAAACAAGTAAGAGAATTTTCTAGTGATGGAGATATTTTCCTAAAATAAGAACAAAATTCAAGATTGTATGTAAAACCTCTATCATGATAGTACATAGGGAAGTCCTCATAAAAACCAATTTTTTTGTCAAGATATTAACCATTAGCAAATGTGTCTAGCTTAGAGGAGATGAAGAATCTAGTAAATCTCAATAAATAAACATGGGGTGCACTATAAATAACTAGAAAGAATCTCAAAATTTTGATTGAGATTTAGTTTTCTAGTCAGTTATTTAACCCAAACCATGAGTTTTGCATTACGACTATGGAGAAAGAGGTTTTACAATATCTTATTCTTTGAAGTATAGGACTTTAAATATATAACCACATTTATTAAGAATGTTGAATCCTTTACCATATTGGTTACATGTAAATGCGAAGAATTTAATTGAGTGGAAAAAGAATAGGATGGGGAACCATCAAGAGAGGTATTAACATGATTAAAAATATAATTTGTAAAATTTTATTTTTGATCTTCACAAATGGTAGAATCCATATTTAAGGAAGGAATCTTGTAATTGTTGTCATATAATTTCAATTCCCCAATATATGAAGGCTTGAAACTAAGGGACCCTTGATCATATTTATAAATGAGGGGTAACATGCTTGAGGAAGTAATAATAATGTGATCAATAGATTAAGAAGGATCAAAATATTTTATTTCTCCACCAATTAGGTTGATAATCGATATCATGGATCATAATTATTTTATTATACTGATTAAATTTCAAAAGATGATGTAAAGTTGAAGGAACCACACCCATGACATAGACCTATAGAGGCCCCAAAATAAAATTATTCACTAATTTTCCATGCATCACATGTGATGTAAGAGCATCCCACTCTAACTCAACATCATACAAGTAGCCAAGAAATAGAGTGGGTATTTATAGATCCTTAGGATCAATACATCAAGAAGGGGAAAATAAGCACAACACTCAAGAAAGGGTGTGTATGCAAGGCATAGAGATGAACATGCATATTAATCATGAATGAATGGTACAAAGGAAAGCATGTGATTTAGCCATGTGAATGTGTAATCCTCACATATTTAAATGAGAATGTACAAGGTGAGAAATGTGGGTGTGTGAACTAGTACATAGCACTATTTAGGGAGTGCACTACATCAACATGAAAGATATGATGGAAGAGGAAGAGGAGAAGATAAGATAGTGAAAGGTGTAGAAATTTTGTGGCCTCAAGCCACAATCTTGATAACTGAGTTGAAAACTATTAAAGATTTAATCATCAATCACCCTTAGGATTGCATGTCAAAAAAGAGAAACATATGTGATCTAGAATGAACAACCACATCTGACAATATAGGGCCATTAGGTAATTATTGGAATCCATAAAACTTGATGAAGTGATAATAGGGAATTTAGCTATTAAATGGAATGGCTAGTAAGATTTTAAATCCCCAACAACTATTTCAAATGAGTAGGGTCACAAAGAAGAGTATTTTTGAGGGAAAGACTTCAAAAAATTTCAAGGGGGGAATTTATGGGAAAATCCTAATACCATAAGGGAATTCAAAGAGAGCTAGTAGGTTTTTTATCTCATAATAAGACAGGTCATAAAAATTTAAGGAGAGAGTAATATGACTAACATTTAGAACTATAGATAGGCTAGGTCAAGTGCTCATTATACTATAGGGTTTAGCCCACCACTATAATCTATAAAACCTCATGTTAAGAAAGAGAGTTTTATTTTTATATTCCCTATGTTGTTATTCTACTATACTTGTGTGTTGAGAGACTAGGGTAAGTCATAGGCATATAAAGTTACTGTTAAATGATATTAGAACCTAGGTTATAACTTTAGGAGTAGACAACTCGAGAAATGTGAGCAATGTAGTGAAGGCCTTACAATAATGGTTCAATAGTAGAGGAACCTACATAGGGTTGTGGTAAGGGGTTTAGAATAATGATTAACCTAGGGTTTGCATGTGGATAAGACACCTACATGCAAAAATTCATGAAGAAAAAAGAAATGGTTAGTGTGAGTTAACATCAAACATAGATGAGATGGTGCCTTATTCAAAGAGAGATTCATTATTTCTAACAAATACCAAAATTTTGATATCCATTAGATTGATATTATAAGTAAAGATCGATAGGGATTAGAAAAACTAGCAAAGGAGTGGTGGCCATGATAGTAGGTACCAAGATGAGTAATTATAGGATGATAATTAAGTGAATTTGAATCCCAATGATAATTGAATAAGTTCCAAAAGAGTGCATTCCCTTGAATAAGATGGTAAATGGTATTGTGTGAGTGGAGGTTGGTAAGCCAAAATAGGATTCAACCAACCTCTATTTCATAATGAGCTATTCAAATAGGTCAAGAGCTAAAATTTTTAAATGAAATCTTAGAACAATTCATATAAATAGGTTCAAGTATGGTTGACACTCCAACAAGATTAAAATTGGGATCTACAAGCATTTTATAAGATCTTTTGGTTCATCTTCATATAACTTAAAGGTATCAATGAGATCCCAAAGAGAAATGTTTTCAAGAGCATTCTTAATTTTATCATTTAAATCATAACCTTTTGGTGCTCTATTTGTCAACTTAGATGGAGGAGGTAGCATTAGAGTACATGATAACAATTTAATTGATAAACTCAATGTAAATTTTGACCTCTAGCCATCCTTCAAGATAAATATACCCAATTGCTTAAAAATATTATTTTAAGTAGGTACCTTATGTAATATAGGCATAGGTATGATTGGAGGGGAATTAGTGGATCCTTGAACAACCACTCTAGGTCTCATAAAAGTGAAAATTATATCAACCATATGCATATTAGGAGGAGATCAAGGAATCTAAATAAGTAAGGTTACTCACCATTAGAAGAGACATTGTAGTATGATAAAGGAGTGAATATGGATATGAAATGACCTAGTATCATGTGCATGCACATTAAAGAGAGACATCAGAATATAACCATTTATAAACATCATAGTGTGCACATTGTAATCAAGGTGTGAAATATATATAGGCATCATACAAAAATATGCTTATTGAGGAACCCTAGGCAACAATTAAGAAATAAAAATATAATAGAGATGCAATCAATACCTATGATATCATAGTGGGAGAAGGAATAATAATTATCAAAGCATGGAAATGCATATATAATGATAAATATATCTAATATAAAAATTATAAAATCATTAAAAGTCCGCATAAAAAACCTTAAAATAGAAGGAATAAAGTCTAAGTGAAAACCCCTAGGGTGGTTTAAAGGATAATAGGTTCACTAAAATGTAAATATATAAAATGACTCTTTAAATAAATCCTAAGATAAGTTAATTAAATAAGATTTGATAACCATATATCCTAGGAATATGAGTTGAGACTAGTAAAGATATTGCAATAATATTTCAAATTTTAAAAAATAAACAATCTAACTTAGTTCTTAGTTCAATGCAGAATTTGACTTTGTCAAGTGTCTCGATTCCATTCATTATGGATGTATCAAAAAATTAAAATTTGCTAGCTCCAAATGCGTCAAAATTTATAAAGAAATAAAATTTTGAAATTTCACAATAATGGGCGTGATTAGCACAACTATAGAATCAATTGCATGATTGTGGATTTGGCTCTTTTGCATGAATATGGTCTCAAGGTGTGAAACCATTTTTTTCTAACCTTCAATCCTAAAACACAATTGCCTTAACTTTTATGATATACATAAAAACTTGGTTGGTGTTGTCAAGGTTTACCAATGACTAGGAATATGTATCCCTTTGATCAAACCCCAAGGATGTCCATGTTAGATGATTATAGAAAAATTGAGGATAACAAACAACTATGTAGTATTGCCTAGGATGCTATTTAGACATCAATGCTCTAAAGATAATGTAATGAGTAATATAATTTTTCTTGTTAGGTGCTAGATGTTATAAATGAATTGGATTGTATCCTTCAACACAACACCCTAGTATGTAATTTAAATATTATACGCTTTAAGTCAACTCATAATGGGTAAGTGGCTCTAGGCCCAAGATTTAAATTTAATTTAATTTTGTTAAATATCTAGGGTTATTTCTATATATCAAGCATCTAATTGATCTCATTTGCACAATTGCATATTTGATTTTGGATAGAGAATAGCTAAAAATTGATGATAAAGTCTAGACTTGAGGAACAAGTGCAAATCAGATCATGCTAGGATCAAATTATGTATCAATTTTCACTTAAAATGCATCATTTTACACACAGTTAATCATTGCAATATAGACAAATGAATCAAAATGAGTTCTAATAAATTATTAAAATATGAACATATTCATTGACATATTAAAAAAAAACATAAGACATGAACAAAATGCACCATTATAACCTCCACAACTTCAATTAAAAATACAATATATAAAACCTCTTTATACAAACATCTTGTCATCTACACTTAAAACTATCTACTATATAATAAGATTATTGTTTTTGAATAAAATTATAAATGATCAAAATTATATTTAGAGAGATAGAGAGAGAGTATCAATAGGATTTTGGTTTTTGGTGAAGGTGAATGGTTTTGAATGAGTCCATCAAGGATGAAGTCTTGTTAAGTGCAAGGTCTTGACACCATAATGGACGTGGTGAGAATTGTACCCTCAACGACTTTGGTGGAATGGATACCTCCCAATCTTTGACTCTCAGCCAAATAAGATTTCAAGCTAAGACTCATACTCCTATACCAAATATAGACCTGAAAACCATTAAAAAAATAAAAATAAAAAAGTATTAAACTTAATTCTCACTACTAAAAATTTCTTAAATTTCTTCAAGGAGATCGTGTTATGCAATGCACCACTTTAGCGTGGATAGCATCTTATGCCATCACCAAATAGTGAATTGAAAATGAGATGGAAAAACATGCCGGCTTTGACATTTGTGCAAGATACCGACATTTTGAGAAAGTCTACACATCCTTTCTTACATAAGCCAAGAGTGTCTTGCTGTAAAGAACAACACGCCCCATTATTAAATGCTTACGATGCAATCATGCAACTATTTAAGAAATCATTTGAAAGCAACTGAATATTAAAGCATTGCAGTCACATTTCAACTGCATGCGGGCAATGGTTGAATTAGCTTGTAAGATGATTAATCGGTAGATTATGATTCAATCAGAAGAATTAAATAAACAGGAGGGGCATGGTCATAGCAATAAAGAGAATCCACCAACTCCAAGAACATATAAGTGTGATAGATTTTCAATGCGACATCGGTTTGAATGGCCGCATTGAAACCAGTTAGAAATCTATCGCATTCATATGCTCCGCAGTGATTGGACGTCCATGCACCATGAAATCTTGAATCCTTATTGTTTCGTACATTGATCTCTGTGAGCCACGTTTGCGAATGTCCCAAAGCCCTGCAATAAAAAGATGTCGATCGGCTACAAGAAAGGTGTTTGCAACACACAATATAATATTTCGAGTCTCCGACAACGTGCTTGAAATGCGACCACAAGACTCCACGAAATACAAGGCTATAAAAAATTTGATTTTACACAGTGAGAAGAACGCTGAAAATGACTGGTTATGGCAGTAAAATCAGATCTCTGTGGCTGCAGTGTGTATACAGTTCTTAGCAGGGAATCCATACAACTTTTCCTTGTATTCCCACAAATTGAAAACTGTACTTGGGTACAATCAACTGCAGCAGAGCAACCTGGGAGTGGCTAATGATAATGGAGAGAATGTGGGTCTTCTTGCTGGGTTTCTCTGCAATAGGATTTCACCATGGACTATTCTTTTGATAGGGGCTGTTGCAAAGTTTTATTGGGTATGGCGGAATCTGGCTTGTTGTCAGCCAAACTCTCAATCTTTAGCCTTATTGGGTGGTCATTCTTTCATGTTTTTCTTCTTTCTTTTTTAAAGATAGAATTTCTCTTCTTCTCCCCATCCAAGGAAATCTAACAATTTTTTGTGACAGTTCGATGATATTTGAGGAACCTGTATCCAATTCAAACATTGAAATAGAGTCCATCCGTAACCCTGTTGAAATCTTCTTGTCATCAATCCTTTCATCGACACCACTTTCCATGCCATCAACCTTGACCTCCACCGTCCTACAACCATGGAGTGGGACCAACAAGATTGTGCATCATTTGATTTATTTCAAAATGATGAAGTAATCACAAAAAATCATGATATTTCAAGATAACATCTTGTCAAGGTATCATCTACAACCATGGAGTGGGACCAACAAGATTGTGCATCATTTGATTTATTTCAAAATGATCAAGTAATCACAAAAAATCATGATATTTCAAGATAACATCTTGTCAAGGTATCATCACAAAGGCTTTGAAATTAATTTAGATGTCCTACCACATAAAGCAAAGTATCTAAGAGAATCCAAGAATGACTAGGAAGTAAAGCATAGTAAAAAATCAAAATGGATTCAAAGAGCAATACAATTTTACAAATAAAAAAGGAAGCATGAATAAAGAATCCAAACAAAGATACAAATCAAATCACAAAAAAATGATCTAGACAAAACAAAAGTCCAATGTAGAAAACCATCAATATGGAGCAAACCAATTAAATTATGGCACCCACTAGAAGCACTTTGTATACAAAAGGTGTGCACTATCTTTATAGGTATTATTAAAATCTCTATCCCAAATTCAACTAGAGAAAAAACATCCCAAATCTAGACAGCCAAACATCCTACACCTAGTGATCCAAAATAAAAATTCAAGTATCCAAAACCTGATCTCAGCTCTAAATCCAAGTCTAAATGTCACAATCCCTATTTTAAAACCACAAATCAGGTTCTTAAATTAAGAACCAAATACAAACATCCAAAATATTGAATCCCCTATATCTTAGCAACAACACTCCACCATAGGGGCTATGATGGTACCTTATTGTGATGTTCACAATTGGATAAATCCAACTCAATTAAATCAAAGATTATTACAACATCTATAGATGTACATCAATGACAAGATCTTAGCAAAGTAATTACTTAGTAGGTTACTACTAGCATGTCATGAGAGTAGTGTACAAATTGGCTACATCAAATGGATAGGACTACATGAAGAACCTTTGAATGTTAGGCATCATAAGTTCTTTCATACGTAAAGCTATCAGTGCCATCCAACCAATTAAAAAACACAAAAAAAATCAATCAAATCAAAAAAGAAAAAAAGAAAAAAGTAAAGAGAAAAGTTGTCCAATAGTGAAAACCATTCTTATGGTGTCTTGGGAAAGTATCATGATGAAAACCCATTCATGGACATAATGTGTAAATTGGTGTTCTATATAATCCCTCGATAATTTCATCCAATACATTCTTCATCTTTTTCCCTAGACTTTGTTTTCCCTTGTCATTGGTTACAAGAAATCCCAAATGCAATCTATAGGAAATCCAATACAACAATATCATCTAATAGAACACAATATTTACAAGTAGCCCATCCATGTATTAGCAAATCTATCTCAACAACAAAGCAAAAAAATCTAACAAATCTTTCCAAGCACTATAAATGCATCCAAATATAAATAATCCATAGGTTTTGATTTTCTTTTTTTCAAATTTAATTATTTTTTAGTTTCAACCAATCCTTACATTTTTCTCCATATATGTTGTTCCCAAATTAATAATGATGTCATCATCATTCAAATCAATTTTTTAGATTGATCAAAGAAAAAATCTTGTTTATCTTTTTATTTTTAAATTATTTGTGCATACTTTATTTCTTACTTGTGTGATTCTTATTTTTCTTATATACTATGCCATTCATTGGTTCATTTCATGGCAACTATATTATTATGGCCTTCCATATTCTAGTGCATCATATTATCTACCTAGCTGGGTTTTTTCTTATGCATCACATATTAATAGTGTTGTTATGGTCATCCTTATCATGGTGTATTATGTTATGTGCTATAATAAATTAGGATGCTCACATGTTTGAAATTTTGTGTAAGATTTATAACATTCAATATCATACATTTATCTAATTAACTACCCATCTTATCATTCCATTTTCCCATTTGTGTCTTTTATCCTCACATGCTCTCTTGAGGGGACATATTTTTAACTATTATGTCACTCTAGGCATCCTTATGTGCATATGTTCTTTATCTTCTTATTTTACTTACTTTGAAAAGACACTAATTCTTTTAGTCACAAGACACTTTCAAAGGGGGGGATATGGACACCTAAATTTCACCACCTTCTATCATTAATTGTGTGTGCATTAGTTCATCCTAGTTAATTCACTCTAACATCATCACATTGATTAATTAATTAATTTCACTGTATCATCACATTATATTAGATAGTTAATCATTACTTAGTTATTTTTTTATTAATTAATTAATTCTCATTTTTATGCACTAACATCACCTCATAATTAAATAATAATTTATCATTATTAATTAATTAATCAATTATTAAATAAATCCATGTGCACATAATTAATTAGCTATATAAATAATCAATTGATTATCCTTTCATAAATTTAATAAATAAAATTCATGTACACATAATTAATAAAGTATCCTCTCAACATGTCATTTTCAAAAGTTGATCTCTTTAACTTATTCAATCATGCAAGTTTTTAATTCATTGACTAATGCTTGCACATTCTTAAATGGCATAAAGAAAATAAAATAAAGGGCATGTAAATCAATTTTAACATAAAACTAAGAAAAAATAAACTTAAGTTGTTAAATCATATGAATTAATCTAGGCCATTCATATCCTCATCTAAAAAGCTATAAATCTACCTCTTGTTCCTCAATCCACATATGGATAAAATCTACAAGAATCATCAACATGCTATAGAAATCATGTACAATTATTTGAGCATCCATATTCCATGAACACAAGCAAATGGACATTGTTTTCTCAAATGGAGGTTTCCACATAGTTTAGAGTTTTATTTTGATTATTATATTTTTATTTCATTTAAATATTTTCTCTAAATTTTTGGTCGCATGGTTTTACCAAAAACAATTTAAATTTCATGTTAGCCCATGTTTATCATAAATCTTAAGTTCAAAACTAGAGAAATTTTGTAGTAAGGGGCAAGGAGTAAGTTGGGACAATCTTAGTGACTCAAGGTCTAATGATCACGCCAAATCATAGGAGTCACTCTTACCCTATTATGTTGTAACATCAATCGAAACTACAAAAAAACTTAAATGTAAGAATTTCAAAAGCTTCTAGCAGTAGAGCACCTTGAAGTGAGAACTAGTTGGTGGGTGGCTTCCTTGTGAATAATAATATGTCAATAGTTTCACCTCTTCATGCCTACAAAAAGGTTTTCTACACCCAGTGGGATGAAAGGTAACAGTAGGATTGTATGAGGCTAGAACTCATCAATTTTCTATAACCCAAGCAACATGAATGACTTGGGTTGCATACTAAACCTATCATCATATGACATCAATTTAAATAGTTCAGAAAAAGAGCGAATATTTTTTTATTACATCCTTTCTCTATTCTATGAGTATATGAATAACTTGCTTATGGGGCCCATCTCTCTTACGGAGCTTTACTTTTTTTTGTTTCACATGAAGAAAGAGAAAACCTCTAGCCCAAATGTTTTTCCCATTAAATTTTAAGAGTTTTGAGATATTTCAAAGCTTGATTTTTTATATTTTTTTGTGTCTCGAGCCATTAAGTAGAATCTTGAAGTAATCAATTGTTCTACATTTTTTTGCCTTGATTCCTAAAAATGAGGGAGCTAACTCTTTTGATTTATCCCACCCTATTTCTCTCTACAATGTCGCCTATAATATTACCACTAAACTCATTACAAATTATTTGATGTAGATCTTAGCTTCTCTCATCTTATTTGAGTAGGTTGGCTTTGTTAAGAGACACCAAATCTTTGATGGTATCGCTATTTACATAGAGTTTATTCACTCTATGTCTCTTTCTAGGGATAAAAATATGTTTATCGAGTTAGATATTTCCAAGGCATGTGATGGGATTAGATGGTTATTCCTTAGGAAAATTCTATCAACCTTTTAATTTTTCTCTATTTCGATTGATTGGCCATTAGTTGTGTAGTTTCTCCCTCTATATTTATTTTAATCAATATTATTATGTCACCCCTTTTCTTTGCTTCTATGGGTTGTGAAAATGTGATCCTATATCTCCTCACCACTTCCTCATGGAAAAAGGTCTAGGTAGATACTAAAATACCAAAGAACTAATGGCTACATTTAGGGTTGGATGTTGGATCAATATCTTGACTCTCAAAATCATCTTTAATTTATGGATGAAATTTATCTGTAGAATGTTGCTAAGATTCAAGAAGTTGTCTATTTTAGGAAAACCTTGCACATCTATTTGGCTACTTTTGGTCAGTAGATTCATAAGGATAAGGCCAATATATTTTTCTTTAAAACCCCCTTGATCATCCAACAAAGAATAACTCTTATTTTATACTTTAAAATAGGCTAGTTTCCTTTCAAGAATATTTGTATCCCCTTATTAGCTAGCAACAACAAAATATATTAGTAGAAGAGGGTTCTTGGCATATTCATATGTAATATGAGTTAGTCGTGCTAGACCTTCCAATGGTTGTATTTTACTTGCTGATTGATTATCTTAAAATTTATCCTCTAGGATTTCCTATTTATAAATTCTTAATGATATCTACCCCTAAAATATTTCTCAAAGAATTTGACACTCTTTATAGGAATTTTTTATGGGTGATGAATTTGAATTCTCAAAAATGGATTCTAATTAGTTAGGATCATGTTTTTCACCCTAGGAAACATGGTGGTCTACACCTTGGGAAGATTGAGCTTAATAGCCAAGCCTTGGTCACTATACTTTAATGATGATGGTGTAAGCATATGAAATAGTCTTGGTCTAGAATTGTTAACTTCTAGTAAATGGCCTATTGGGGGAACTCTTAAAGCTTGAGTTACAATTTCTTCCATTCTTATGGATTGGACATGTTACTATCTAGAGGAAACAAATGTTTGTGTATGGGTCCATGACCCTAAAGGGACCTATACTATGTCTCTTGCTTCTAAGTTTCTTAAGTTGAAGAATGGTAAAAATAGAGTTTTCCCTTGTTGGAAAATATTTAGTTGGCCTAATTGCATTCTATTGATATATCACCTAGGATAAAATAAGAAAAAGAGGATTTTATGGCCCTTCAAAATGTGTTCTATGTGGCACTAATGAAGAATTTGTTTCTCACATTTTACTCTAATGTACCATCACCTTTTGTAGTTGGAGGTAATGGTGGGATATCTAGAACCAACATATCATTTATGCAACTTCCTTGTCTAGGTTTTAGGAGAGATTGGGTCAACATCCTACTTTAGATTATTTTCTCAATGTCACCCACAAAATTGGTCCTATTTTTATCTTATGGTATTTTTTCTTGAATGAAACCATTAAATCTTTCAAGGATGGGTTGATGGAAGAAGTTGAGTCCACAAAATGCTCAAAAAGTTTTCAAGTGCTTTTGTTGGTTTTTTAGAATTTGTCACACTTCAAGACTAAAAATTTGAACCACTTACACATTGAAGGGTAAGTGCTTCAAATTTTCAATGCAAGTGTAACTACTTCAAATTTTATAGAACAAAGGATCTCAATATATAGTTTTATTTCAAAATTTGAAAATAGGTGAAAACTCATTTTTTTTATCAAGAGGGTTTCATAATCATGGGATCAAAGTAAAGGAAAAGAAAAAAATGTAGAAAGTTAATGACACCCGAAGAAATTGAAGCAAGTAGAGAGATGGATGCAAAAAGACAGAGATAGAAGAACAGGGATTCGTCAAATGAAATTTTTTGAATCACCTAGTTCCATGAATCTTGAAGAGGATACCATGAAAGATGAGATGAATGTAGCTGATAAAAATGTGGAAATAGTGAATATGGAATATAATGCAATTATAGAGACAAACCCAACTATGCCTTCAACTTCAACTTTGAAAGATATGGATGTGATTGAAAGATGTGTATCAAAATAAGATAAACAAATCACACAAAATGAAACATTAAACTAAAGAAAGTAAGACAAATTGAAATGAAATCAAACAAACAAAGCTTCTTCAGAACCGTTCCATTGTTCTCTACCTCCAGGGATTTGTTTGAAGCTGTTGCTCTCAGATTGTGTAAGCAAAGCTTCTCTGAATGGCAACCTACAGAACGAGTGTGCAAAAAGGAAAGTACTTCTCTATGCTATATGCTGATGGAGTGAAATGTTGATACGGATATGCACAGGGGCTGTGGATTATGGATGCTTTTAAAACTAAACTATGAGGATGATTGGCCATGATATGAAATTATTCTACAATCTATGAATGCTAAAAGACTATGCTATGGATGCTTGAAAGCTATTTGACTATAGTTTTCCTGTATGAAATCTTTTGTATGATTTCAAAGACCTGACAGTCCTTTTTATAGCTTTTTGCAGGCAAGAGCCTGGCTGGCAAAGATCAATGGCTATGAGATTGTCTGGTAGATTTGAATGGTGAGAGATGGAGAGGTTGAGAGGAAGATGGAGAATGTTGGGAGGTTGGAGAGAAGAATGGAGCCTTGTCTTCAACCCACGGGAACAAGCTTGCACTGGAACAGAGAAATTAATTTTTATGTTTTGGAAGTTTGTTTCACGGTTGTTGAAGATAATGCAAATTAATTAAATAAATAAATAAATTTATTTAATTTTGTGTGAGTTTTGAGGAAATTAAATATTTTTGAAATATTTAATTTTAGAACTATAGAAGACTCAATTAAATATTTAGAATATTTAATTGTGCATGAACTTTAGAAGAATTTAATTAAATATTTGAGATTTTTAATTGTAAATGGAATTTAGAGGAATTAATTAAATATTGGGAATATTTAATTGTGAATGGAATTTAGAGGATAAGAATATTTAATCTTTATTTGAATAAAATATTCAAGCCAAGATTATATGATAATTAATATAAATAAATTGTAATGTTTATTTAATTAATTAAGAAATGGATAAGAAAAGTGATTAAATAAACTTATTTATTTAATCGAAATGAAAGAATGAACAATATAAATAAATTATTTAGATTTATTTATACGTAGATCGAATTCAGAGTTTTAATTAAATATTAAAAATATTTAATTAATTATCATACTATTGTAATGTGACCATTTTTAGGTGTATACATTTTTCCCCTCTTTGAAGTGATGTGTTTCGCATTGCTTCAAAGAATTTTGAAATTTGCCCCAGATGTTGACTGTCAAATGTTGATAGGTAGATGCCCCTCGAACGATGAATCGATAAGATTTTGATTTTTGTGAAAATTTTTGAATTTATAGAATTTTTTTTTTTTAATTTTTGACTTTTTTGATTTTGAAGATGTCGATTCATCGTTTGAAAATGATGATATGAAGAAAATGACTTGAAAAAATTTAAGATGAAAAATTGATGACTAAATTGCCCCTGCATATTGCGTATTGCATTGCCCTGATTTGATGATGTTTGTCTGATAAATTTGTTCCCAAGGTTATTGGAAAACAAATAATAGCGGATAAATTTGCTTTTAAAGTTGTTAAAAACAAATAGTTGTTGATAGGTTTGCTTTGTTAAAAACAAACAGGATTTTGATAAATTTTCTTTTCATGATGATGAAAAACAAATAGTTGTTTGATAAGTTTGCTTCTAAAATTGTTAAAAACAAACAGGATTTTGATAAATTTTCTTTCATGATGATGAAAAACAAATAGATTGTTGATAAGTTTGCTTCTAAAGTTGTTAAAAACAAACATGAATTTGATAAATTTGCTTTTCATGATGATGAAAAACAAATAGTTTGTTGATAGGTTTGCTTCTAAAGTTGTTAAAAACAAACATAATTCTAATAAATTTGCTTTCCATGATGATGAAAAACAAATTGTTGATAAGTTTGCTTCTAAGGTTGTTAAAAACAAACAGGATTTTGATAAATTTTCTTTTCATGATGATGAAAAACAAATAGTTTGTTGATATTCAGATTTGATTGATTTGTCTTGATGATTCGATATTGATGCTGCTTTGACTTGATGATTCTTCCTATTCAACAAGAGAGATTGAGCATCTTGTAGTTACGGGAGCGATTCCCAAAGACATGAAATGTTTGATACTTTGCCAGCTTTTGAGAAAAATCTATAAAATGCAAAATGCAGAATGTAACTTGAATGTAATCTTATACGAATCATGCAAATTTATCCGTGCAACATTGCCATTCTAAGAGCTTATTTGTGCTTTTTGTGTCATCATAGAGCATTAAAATGTTGAAAGTTAATACAAGCATCAAAGGGTATGTTAGCACCAGTGATGACCTGAGTATTGCTTTCATGATTTTTGATATAGCAAGATAATACAAGCATCTAGGTATAATTGAACCGAGATGACCTGAGTATCGCCTGCATAAACAGACAAGAGTTAACCCTTTTCCCATGCAAATTTTGAAATGTCATCAATGATATGTAGTAGAGCATGTCTCGCGACCAATTTGCATAGTATTAATGATTTGCTCACAAACAGCAGACAAAGAAAAATCATACTCCTTCCTTGCTTTTCTAGTTTAGTACATCATTGAATTGCTCCAGAGATATTATAGAAAATCAAACAACCATTCAAATCTTGCCTAAAATATTTCAAACATTATTCAGATTAAGATCATCCAAGTTGGTTGTCAACATTGATGTTTTTGTTTTGATGTTTGTTTGTATCATGTTGTTTTGATTTCAATAATCATGTTGTGGTTGATTTGATACGGCAATGTTTGTTGCATTTTGGCAAACCGTCTTGTCTGTTTGTGATGTTTGAAAAGCTCGTTGCCCCTCTCTTGTTCAGTCTATGTTGTTGGCCCCAGTGTAAGCACAACTTAAAGATTATGGATATGTACAAATTTCATCAAGCCATGATGAAACATAAGGATTCCCGTTGCGTGATATGGATATGAAAGATATGTACAGGTGATAGATATCGATGGATGATGCCGAAAGCGAATACAAGACATAAGCTAATAGATGGAGGAGCCCATTTTGAGCACAAGTAGCGCCTGTTTGCCAGGTTTTCACCACGTGTTTTTTTATTGCACTTTTTCAAGACTTCTTCTGATTTTTTTGGATTTTTTCAGGACTTTTTCTGATTTTTTATGATTTTTCAGGACTTTTGATGATTTTTAAGATGAAATGAGATGATATGACCAATTGAAGGAACAAGATGCCCTACAATAGGGGTAATGCAACCATGGATAAATGATAGATCAAAATGAAAGGTTTACTGCAAAACATGTCACACAAGCAACATATCTCTTGTCAAAAGATGATAATGGTTGATTGATTAAGATGCCAAGAATGATTGATTCCATAAGGCATGATGATGATAAGTACTTAGGATCACTGATTCCCCTAAGTATGATAAGATTGATGATTGTTGATGATTGATTGAAAAAAAGATATGAGGATAAGATGAAAGATATGGTATGAAAGATATGGATAAAGTGTATAAGATAAGATATATGATGTTCAAGAAGATCCTTAACCTTGTCAAGATCAAAGGTGGAAATGTAAGGAATGGGCATAGAAAGGATAATGACCATGAATGATAAGATGGATGAAATGTGTCCCTAAGTGTAGAGTGCAAGAGGAATATGGAAGATATGATATGGATGATAGGGAGATGGAGGAAGGACTTAAGCATCAAGTTTCACAACCAAATATCCCTCTAATAAACCATGGCAATGGGAATTAGAATCCTAAATGTTGGCAGATTAATGATACGATGGAAGAATTTAAGGACTTATGCAAAAGTTTGGATTAAAGGAGAATGATGGGGGATGAATGTTGGATAATGGATAGGAGGTTGGAAGGCCTGTTGATGGATAGATGGAAAGGTTGGAAAGATCAACATTGGCACACACCTTGAAGGGCGGTGGAGTGATGGAGGAAAAATGGATTTGGAAGGTGATAGGTTATTAGATGGAAAATTGGAGGAAGCTTTTGGATTAGCAAATTTGGATGCCAATTTAGATTTTATTACTTTTATGAGACTTTTAGGAATCCACATGACTTTTGACTTTGAGTTTTGCTTTGTGGACCTCTGTGGCCTTTGAAATTTTTCTTTTTGATTTATGGACCTTTGTGGTCTTTGAAAATTGCCTTTTTTCTTTGATGAGCCTTTGTGGCCTTTTAGATTTTTCTTTTGATTTTGGATCAAATTTTCTTTTATTTTTGCATGACTCTTTGAGGAGACATGTTGATCCTTTGATACATGTGGATTTTGATATAGAAGCTTTTGATATTTGGCACCCAAATTGCTTCCAAGAGTAATGGGAAGGGTGGATTGAGGTGAATGATATGGAGGTATTATGGATGAGTTAATATGGGTATAATTTTGAAAGTGGATCAAGGATGTGTGCCTTTGTTGTTCTTGAAGAATAGGATATGGACCTAGGATAGAGGGAAGGTTTGATGGACTAGGATGAGGACCTAGGATAGATGGAAGGTGTGATGAACTAGAATGAGGACCTAGGATAGATGGAAGGTGTGATGAACTAGAATGAGGACCTAGGATAGAGGGAAGATGTGATGGACTAGGACACTTAGGTGTATAACCAAGGCCGTGGTGATATGGGTTTCTTTGAACAGAAAGGGGTTCTAGGATACCTTGCTCATGAAGGCCTAATCCTTTTCCTTTGTAATTCATACTTTGACACATTCGTTTACCAATGGGATATGTATTGTTTGTAAAACAAGATGCGAGTCCATTTTGAGGAGGATATGATATGGATGAGAGGATAGGTGTTGGAAGTAAACCAGAATGGATAAAGGTGGAGGATCCCAATGTATAGGTGTGGGGTTCATGGATAACTTGAATAGGTGTGATAGGCTCTTGACATGGGGATGATGGGGTGTTTTGATCTTGACTTGGAAAAGGATTATGAAGTGGTATGAAAGGAATATCTTGATCATGATAAGGATAATCATCTTCATGGGATGAAAGGGTATCCTTGAATGGAAGCATATATTGATCTTGATGAGGAAGGGAATCGTGAAATTTTGTAGAAATCATATCTTGATCATCAATTGGTAAGACATCATTAGATAGGATGAAAGAACTATCATGCTCTTGTGATGCAATAGAATCATGGGATGGTATGGATTGATTAGATGATGTGGAAGGAGAACTTGGAAGAACATTTTGTTCTTGAGATGGAAGAGGATTATCATGGGTGAATAATGAAAGGAGGGGATCATCATATGGTTCTTGAGAGATGGGATCTTGATCAAAGATAGGAAGGGTTTGTAGAATGTTTTGATCGAGATGTGTAGATTGAAATGAATCATTGGATGTAAAGGATATGATAGAAGAAGGTGATTGAATGGAATCATTATCTTGAGTGAAAGAATCGTGAGGTTCATTTTGAATTATGGGGGATGAAGATAAATGCATGACATGACAGGATTGGTCAATTTTATTTGATGGCTTAGATTTGGGCTTCTCAGTTAACCTTTGCAAAAATTCAAAAACATTGAACTTGGATGATGTTGCTTTTGGAGGAGAAGAGGTTACATTCATATTTCCGTCAAAGGAATTCATAGTTGTGCCCCCTTTTATTTTCTTGATTTGCATTTGGAGTGTTCTTATTTGTTGGGGGAGACTACTAAGATCATTTAATGGAGTTTTAGTCTTTTCAGGATCTTCCTTAATTTTCTCCATATTGTAGTTAGAGGGAAATTTAGCACCTTGTTTTGCTAAAAAAAGAAAGTAGCCTTCTTTATCTCACTCTAAGATATTGTCCAAAATTATGTGAAACTGTGGATCTTATTCAACTTCTTGAATCATTTCATCGGTTATTTCATCATTTGAACTATTCCCAGTACGAAACCTATGAAATGTATTTTCTTCCCTATCACCCATGTTGTAAAGTGGACAAGAGGCATATGCTTTTGAAACGTTCTTCTAGACTTAGATCACAGGTTTATAAGTACAAAAATGATGATGTCTTGATCTGATAAGATGAAAATCTTATGATATGATCAAATGACGTTTCTAACTCTTGATTGTGGCTTCCAAGATGAAAGGATATCAGAATCCTATTGGGGAAGTTGAATCAATAATCAAAAACTTGTTTGAAAAGATGCACTTTTTTTTGAGATTTGATCCTAGTCTCGAAAAACGATAAGTGTATCAAATAGCCTAGTTTGTTTTCAACATTAGTGAATGATTTGGATGGGATGAGTGGGATATTCAATTGAGGTTTGTGGTAGATAAGAAAAATGAATATGCTGACCGTGGTTGTGCCTTTGAGAAAGGGCTCTTCTTTGAAAGAAAGCTCGTGAGTATAAGTTTCTATAGCATAATCATCAGTGAAACCTCTAACACAGTCGTGATATCTATGGATAAAGGTTTTATGTTTGAGTAAAACCTTTCGGCTTTGGTACAAGAATCGTCTTTTCTTCAATAGTTTCTTGTAGCTAAGGGATTTCTTTGGCTTTTTGATCCATTTGAGAATGGATTTCTTAACAAAAGTTATGGATTTCCAATCTCTTAACATGAGAGTAATCAATGTGATCGTGAGTTTTGGATGATCTTTACTGAATTAATGTATTGAAAACACATCAAGCAATTTTGTAGAAAAGTTGTTTTAATTTTTATGCTAAACATCAAGTGTATGATCAAAATGTTTTTCAAAAATTGTTTTAACAGGTTTTACACATGATAAATAGTTCAAACAGACTCACTCTTAGTACTCAGATAGGTCATCATAGTAATTAACAGCCCACATCTTAGAACTGCGTTGACTCACACAGTCGTGTCACCCTCGAAAGGGCGCCTGTGTTTTTGTCTTTTCCAGGTGCATACTCAGAGTGATGGAAGTGGATACCGGATCCCCTGAGCAAACAATCCTTGGCAGTTAAATGGTGAGTATCTTGGGGGTATATTCTTCCCTCCCCTGCACTGTGATTATTATGATGTTCAGAAACTGACTTCAGTTGGATACTACACTAAGTTCATAGTAAGGGTTTCCATTCGGTGCAGCAAATGATATACTCCCTCGAGAGACCTCCCTACCTTTAGAACAAAGGCTTTGGGGATGGTTATCTTGCACACTACCGTCAAAAGAGGGTTTCCCCAAATTTTCTTTAAATTTTATAGTGGGGTGGAATAGCCTAGCTTTGGCTTGAACCCACTTGAGTCATTCCTCTTGGGTGAGTACTTTTTCCCACAGGAGCAGGCTCTCTAAAAGGTATTATGAAAACTTAAAATTGCATGAAATGAAATAGATGAGTTTGGAATTTTGATCACCCAGTTAAGGGGAGAGAATAGGCCTATCACCGTTTAAAGCAAAGCAAACAAGAGTTCAATTTTAAGCCCAAAATAGACAATTTGCTATGCTAGGTGAAGATGTTGCTTCATAAAAACATGAAGTTCTTTTTAGTCCCAAAATAAAAAAAATGAAGTGACTATCCTAGGATTGCTTGATTTTAAATTATGTGACTATCCTAGGATTGCTTAATTCTTTTAAAGTTCTTACTGTCTGCGGTTGCGTCGGATTCAGTCAAATTATTTTTAAGTTACAGATTACAATTTGCAGCCTTTTTAGAAGTGTGCTATAACAGACATCACGGGCACTGAAATAGAGTTCATGGGCACTGCAAGATGAATTAAGGGCACTGCAAGATGAATCACAAGCACTGCAAGATGAATCACGGGCACTACAAGATGAATTATGGGCACTGCAGGATGAGTCACGGGCATGGCAGGATGAATTACGGGCGCTGCAGGATGAGTCACGAGCGCTGCAAGATGAGTCATGGGTGCTGAACTAGGTGTGAATTGTGTTGAAGCATGTTTATTGCACTAATACGCTGTTTTAGCCGTGACCTATCAGAAAAACCTGCAAAAAGATGTTAAAATAGGGGCAAGAGCCCCACGGTGGGCACCAAAAATGACATTAAACTAAAGAAAGCAAGACAAATTGAAATGAAATCAAACAAACAAAGCTTCTTCAGAACCATTCCATTGTTCTCTATCTCCAGGGATTTGTTTGAAGCTGTTGCGCTCAAATTGTGTAAGCAAAGCTTCTCCGAATGGCAACCTATAGAACGAGTGTGCAAAAAGGAAAGTACTTCTCTATGCTATATGCTGATGGAGTGAAATGTTGATACGCATATGCACAGGGGCTGTAGATTATGCACAGGGGTTGTGGATTATGGATGCTTTTAAAACTAAACTATGAGGATGATTGGCCATGATATGAAATGATTCTACAATCTATGACTGCTAAAAGACTATGCTATGGATGCTTGAAAGCTATTTGACTCTAGTTTTCCTATATGAAAGCTTCTATATGATTTCAAAGACCCGACAGTCCTTTTTATAGCTTTTTGCAGGAAAGAGCCTGGTTGGCAAAGATCAATGGCTGTGAGATTGTCTGGTAGATTTGAATGGTGAGAGATGGAGAGGTTGAGAGGAAGATGGAGAATGTTGGGAGGCTGGAGAGAAGAATGGAGCCTTGTCTTCAACCCACGAGAACAAGCTTGCACAGGAACAGAGAAATTAATTTTTCTGTTTTGGAAGTTTGTTTCATAGTTGTTGAAGATAATGCAAATTAATTAAATAAATAAATATATTTATTTAATTTTGTGTGAGTTTTGAGGAAATTAAATATTTTTGAAATATTTAATTTTAGAACTATAGAAGACTCAATTAAATATTTAGAATATTTAATTGTGCATGAACTTTAGAAGAATTTAATTAAATATTTGAGATTTTTAATTGTAAATGGAATTTAGAGGAATTAATTAAATATTGGGAATATTTAATTGTGAATGGAATTTAGAGGATAAGAATATTTAATCTTTATTTGAATAAAATATTCAAGCCAAGATTATATGATAATTAATATAAATAAATTGTGATGTTTATTTAATTAATTAAGAAATGGATAAGAAAAGTGATTAAATAAACTTATTTATTTAATCGAAATGAAAGAATGAACAATATAAATAAATTATTTAGATTTATTTATATGTAGATCGAATTCAGAGTTTTAATTAAATATTAAAAATATTTAATTAATTATCATACTATTGTAATGTGACCATTTTTAGGTGTATACAATGGAAATAGGGACTATGCAAAAAAATTTGGGTATGTCTTCAAATCCACCTTTCAATGATATGGAAAATGCACCTATTCAAACAAATCCAAGTATGTGGGCAAGTGCAAAAATTTGGGGGGCCAAAACGTGGCCAAATTTTTAAAAAAAAATGAAAATCCTTAAGGCGAGCACGTTATGAGTCTTTATAAGAAAAAAAAAGAAAAGAAAATCCAAATCATTTTAGACTATCATATTTCTTCATTCACAACCTACAAACCCTTCTAAGGTGAGCTCACATTGTGGAGACCTCAAATTTGTCAATTTCTTCATCGAATCATTGTTATTTCTTTTCCAGAATGATGCCACATAAACAGGGAGCTCCAATGAGTAAGCTTTTATTGTTTTTTTTGTGAATTTGTTGTTAAATCTAGGTAGATTTAATATGTTTTTGATGTTAATTTCTATGGTGTAGAAAAAATTAGCCCTTTTTCACACTTAATTTGGGAATGATTAACATTAAAATGAACCTAATTTTTCCTTGATCTAGTGTTGTAATTTATTTTACACATTCACATTATGTTTAGGGCCCTTTTAAGTTAAATAGACCTAATTTTTCCTTAATTTAGTGTTGTACAAATTATATTTATTTACACCTTCACATTGTGTTTTGGGCCCTCTTTCATTTATGACCTTCATATCATCTTTAATAGGCCCCTAAGATCCTTTATTATGGATCCAAAGGCTTATTTCAACTAAGATCCCAACATAATAAAAAATACACTTAATATCTTAAGCCCTCGACATTTCCTCTGCTTGAAAAGCCCTAGTGGGACCCATTCGCCACCTTGGGAATATGAGACCCACCCAGATGGGACTTATATTCCACCTTGGGTGTATGAGTCACATTTGGCCCCTTTTTAGGGTTTTGAGTAGGAAATCAGGGTTTTGAATACAAATTTCATGAATGTTGACGTTTGGGATCTAATAAATGGTAAATTGGATGGAGTGCCTATATTAAAAATGTTTCAAATCATTATTTCACCTAAGTAATCATAATATCAACCAAGCAATCAAGATTCAAGTATCCTAAGACTTCACAAGAGAATCATAGAGTATTCAAGAGAATTTCTAAGGCATTCAAGGGTAGATTTCTTCATCATTTGTTGCAGCAATTCAAGATCCATCATTATGTCAAAGGCATAAGGAATCAAGCATTTTATTGAGCTATTGTTGTGATGTAGCATTCAAGATCCAAGATAAGCACTGTTCCATAGCTAATTCGAGATCAAGATCTACATTCTTCATGTCCACTTCATGTTAGATTGTAGATTTACACATCATTAAAGGTATCATTGTTCATGTTTCATTTTTCATGTTCATGTTTCATTGTTTCATCATAAGGTTTAATTACCTAAATGGGGTTTGACCAAGGCAAACCCCTATTCACTAACAATCAACAATTTTTTCTCTCTACATGTGATTATAAATCTAGATGTTTTGGAGCCTGAGGATCCTTTGAAGATGAAATTACAAGATTAAAGAAAGTTGTCAAGTTGTCAAAATGTTGTCATCTTCACGAAAAGTCGCCTACAAGAAAAAATTCAGGGTTTCAAGCTTAGAGATTTGATAGGAGAGAAGCTATAGGAGATCACCAGAGAATACCAAAGTTTCATCCAAACCCTAATACTGGGACTAAATCACCACCTTGGGTGTATGAGTCCCAATACTTCCTTTTTCCAAGTTTCAGGAGATCTAGATCAGTCACTAAAAGATTCCAGTTTCTACAAAATAAACCCTAGTCTCGGACTAAATCGCCCAAACCGGTGTATGAGTCCTAGTGAGCATTAAGAGTCAAAATTTCAAGGTTTTGGAGCTTGCTTTGATCACATATTTCTTCCAAGTACCCCTCTGTTCATTCTTAGTTTGTTATTTTGTATTTCAATTTCATACTCTATGTCATATAGTTAGGTTTTCACATTGCATTCATCTCTTTCTTTCCAATCCCTTGCTTGGTAGTGAACCCAATTTTAGTCTTTAATCACACCCTAGGACACCTTATTTCAGATCTCTCTCCCTCATTTCCATCCCTAGATTGAGATCTCTAGAATCTCGTTGAATGAAACTTGTAGGAAATTGGTGGTTCTATCTCCTAAAACATAGAGCGACAATTTTCTTCATTTCATTTTCATACCTAGCCTTTAGAACACCTTATTTTCTGATTTGGAGTGCATCATAGTCCTAGATTTATCCTACATTAACTTTTCATTGGGTCTTGCATTAGTTAATTTGCATCTAGGGTTTCAAAAGTTTGCATTAGTGAAAGTGCATATAGGTTGCATTTTTGCATCTTAGATCATTCAATTTCACTAAAATTATGCAATTACAAATATTCAAAATAGCATACAAGCTAGAAAACTTAGAATCAACTTAGATTTGTTGAATTCAATGTAAAAACCCTAACTGGGAGTCATACGCCCCTCTAGGTGATTTAGTCTCAATACAGGTTATTTTTCCTACTTTCTAGGAATTTTGTGTTGTGTATTTTTTGACATTTGAACCCTTCAAAAACCCTGACTGGGACTCATATTCCCCTCTAAGAGAATTAGTCCTAGATCAAACTTGAAAGAGACATTTATAGCATTAAAAACATCATTTATGTACTTATGTTTAATGTCATTAGATAGTTTTAGTTTGTTGAGTTTCTATTACATGCATTTCATTAGATATTGCTTAATTTGGTTCATTTCATGCATTGCTTAATTTCAAAATTATATTTACAAAATTTCATTTTCATATTGTTGCATAGTGTAATCAGTAAATTACCTTGTTTGGAATTTGAAAATTGTATTTACACATTTCATTGTAGGTCATTGCATTGCATTTCCATTTTGAGTTCGTATAGATTACTTTTCACAAATATTAGTATCTATCTTTTACAAGTTTGCAAAGAAAAAGTTAGTCAATAAGCATGTTAGTTATTCATTCAATGCATTTCCTAGTTATGAGAGTCTCTTAGTGCAAGAAATAAAAAATGTTGACACTTTCCTTAAATCTACACCCCCTCCTATCTCTCCTATTTGTGGGGATGATATAGAAGAAATGAAAGAATATACAATCATGATAATCATAGTTGCTCTTCTCCTAATACCTCTGCTACATGTGACGAAGGTATTTCAATGTTGGTAGAGAAACTCATTGAGAATCATGACAATGTTGAAAGTTCCTATTCTATAAACTCTCCTACGTGGGAAGATATTAGGGCACAAGATAATGAGATCATAGAAACATCACCTTACCTAATTTAGATTCACCTCTTGCTTGTCAAAACATTTTAGTGAAAGAGGATGCAATTGTAAGGAATAATGACAATCATATTGAAAGTGAGGATGATAGGTTGGTGTTAGATAATTAAATATTTAATATCTATGAAAACCCTCTTTACGTTTCTTCCCCTACCTATCCTATTTTGGAAGACATTATGGGACAAAGGAATGAAATTATGGACAATCATGGTCCAATCACATTTGTTCTTCTCCTAGTATCTCTCCTAGTTGTGAAGAAGATACTTTGATATTAGAAAATCCAATCAATGAAAGTCATGAAAATATTAGTTGCCTTTCTTCCCCTAGGGAAAACATTATTGAACAAGAAAATCCCATCATTGACAAATAATATAATTCAACCATTGATAACTCCCTTACTTATGATGCAATCATTTTAGAAGAACCAATTGCTGAATGTCATGAACTTCTAGTTTGTAGTTCTCCTAAAAGCTCTCCTATTAGGGTAGATATCATGGTGGAATAAAATGAGAACATTGACACATGTCTTTCAAACAAAAGTGATGTGACTTCCTTGCATTATGGTGAAAAGATGACACTAGACTCCCCTTCGTTAAAAAGACATCAAACCGAAACTGTTGAGGTTATGAATGTAAAAGTGTCTGTTAGATCCACCTTGATTATCAAACCTCCTAAATACCTTGTGGGACATCCTAAGAATCCTCTAATTCTTTTCCCACCCTCACAATGATCACAAAATCAAAACAAACTTGCCTTCATCCTCGAACCACCTAAGAGTAATATGTCACAACAACCGAGTTATAATATCATTGCTCATACATATAACACTATAAACAATATGCAACCAAGAAAAACACCTTCAACATCCCTCCCATTTCCTAATCCTATCCTACCAGGTCCTCCTCATTTTCCTTTACAAAGTGGAAAGGAATATGATCTTATTGAACAACTAAAGAATGCTCCTACTAAGATATCATTACGAGACCTTATTCAAGCCTCCCCTCATTATCACAACATGATTCAAAGTTATTTACAACAAGTTCCTATCCCTTCTAATGCGCAACCAAATAAAATAGCAACCATGATTCAAGGAATAAATTCTTACATTATTCTCCACTGAAGTGAACTCCCTCCTTTGGAAGTGCAAAAAAAAATGATACTTTCATGATAATAGTTCAATCTAATAGAAAAAAGATAAAGTGAACCCTTGTTGATAATGGCTCCACTCTTAATGTGTGTATGTAAACCTTTTAGATAAGCTTGGTGTGGATAAATCAAAAATTCAACCTACCTCTTTATCTATTAGTGGGTTTGATAACATGGGAAAATGACCGCTTGGTGTGATCACTTTGCCTATTACAGTTGGAAAGGCCACATTAGAAACAATGATCCATGTTATGCCTCATGATATTTCATATAATCTTCTTTTAGGAATACCATGGATTCATGCAATGAATGGGGTGCCTTCTACTATTCATCGTAAAATGAAATATGTCTACAATAATGAAGTGTACACACTCGATTTTGATCATGAGCCCTACAGTGTTTTACAACTTGAAAAAAAAAGGAGAATCCTTTGAAAAAACTTACACCAACTACACAAGTGGAACTCATGCAAGAACAAAAACATTAGTATTCTAAACCCTTTATAATGTTATCACTAGATGATTTGGGATCATTAGATTTCACACCTAAATTTGATGGGAAACTAAAGATCATAACAAAAAATCATGAAAAAGAAAAAGAGATAATGTCAATGCAAAATTTAGAAGACTCTTTGAAAGCATCCACTTCAACCCCTTTAGAAGAAGAAGCAAATTACACAACAAAATTTGATGAAACTGATTATGCACAACCACCAAATCTGAAAGAAATTGAAAAGTTTTATGGAAAAGGTTATGAAATGATTCAAAAAAACTTGGATATAGTGGAAAATGATGTGGTGCTAGAGAACAAGGTATATGTGTCCCCATAATACCTAACACACAAGGAACGACTAATGGTTTTGGTTCTTGTCCCTTGAAAGAAAGAAACAAGCCTTCACTTAATATTAACACTATTACAAAATATTCCTCTAAGCCAACTTTAACATTAGTGCATCCTGAATTGATAGAAACTAGTAGTCTTGGTTATTGTCCTTTGAAAGAAATGAAAGAAAGAGAAATATTTACTTAATATTAGTGTCATCACACAAAACACTATTGATTCGAATTCGATAGATTTTACACCCTCCAATAAAGGAGAGTACAAAATCTTGTAATCTAAAGAGCTTTGTGTAAGTATGACATCTTGTACTAAGAAAGAAACATCTTTGTCATAAAATCAACATATTCTACTTTTGATCAAGAGGGTATCTTGTCCAAAATCCTCCAAGATCGTTTGATATCTCTCCCTCCAAGAACAAGAAATAAATTTTACTACAAGAATTAATTTTGTGCATATCATAGAGTTCATGGTCATTCTATTAATGAATGTAAAGCTCTAAGTGATAAAATCCAACATCTTAAGGATCATGGTGCTTTTCCTTGTGTTGAAGCACCTAGGTCCTCTAATTGATACTTATTTTCATTCTATTATGTTTCACATCAATCATTTCGGCTCATCCTTGTCTTGCGCTAAGTGGGGGCAAGGGGTCAATCAACCTTGTCCTCATATGCCACTTGTCATTGTCTCTATTGGCTAGTTGACTTCCTTCCATGTATATATAAAAGAAAGCTTGGGATGTGGATGACATGCCTTAAGTTGGTTTGTATGCAACATACTTTTCCATTATGTATTCTTATTCAAGAACATATGACTTGGCAGAGGGCTTTTCGAATAACCTCTCATGTCTTCTACTTTAAAGCAATTTCTCATAGTAATAGTATTAGCAACCACTTTAATGTGGGGGCATACATAGACACACATGTTTTGTTGTGTAATTTTATTTATTCTTGCAATATATCCTCTTCTTTTTGGTGTCATTGGGTTTGATTTCCTCCGAGTGTGTGATATTTGTTTGGCTTGTCCTCTCTTGTAGACATTAGGCACAATTTTCCCTAAGAAGAGACCTTACATGAACTAATAAAAATCCCTTTGAATGTACCTTACACTATTTTTCATTTTTAATATCTATTATATGGCCACCTTGCATAACACACTTTGCATGCCTGTGGAGCCATCCTATTTGTTCATGGGTGTCAAGCATACAAAGATTATTTGCCTCATGGATCTTGTTGTTCATGTTGTGTGGCATGTTATCAAATTTATCAAGAGGTATAGCTTTGGTATGGTTGTACGTATGGGAGCCAAACTTAGGCGTGAATTTCCCATAGCAACTTTCTTGTGTGTGTAAGCGCATACCGACCACATGTGTATGTGTCTCGCCTCTTTTGGGGGCTCACCTAGTGGACAACCTGAGTTTCCACTAGCCCTTGTGAGCATCCATTTATTTTGCATAGTGGACAACGTGTTCCACTTGTAAGCCACCCTTTTTGGATACTCACCCATTAGATAGCCTAAAGTTTTGTTGCCTTAGAGAGAGTGTTCATTTTTGGAAAAATAGCTTATATCTGATCCACAACATGCAGGACGAATAGTCGAAGCTTGATCCACCTTTCTTTCTTTTTTCTTTTGTCTTTATTGTGCCGTAGAAAATTGGACCCTCTTGAGAAAAGAGACAATTTAATGCATAATTAGACCCACTTTTGTCCCCTTCACATCATTTCCCCTTCACAACATTTATAGGCCCCTTAGACTTATTTTTTTTGATCTAGAGGCATGTTTCACATGTGAAATCACATAAAACTCGACAAACAACACTTAATAACATCATACCCCAACAACCCACTCTCAAACAACAATAGTGGAACCCATTTTCCACTTTGGGTGAATGAGTCCTCTTTGGTGGGACCCATTTGCCAAGGGTGGCGAATGAGTCCCCTTTGAGGGAAAATTCAAAATTAAGCAGGAATTTAATCAATTTTAACTTTTATTTCTGATGAATGTCGGCCTCTTAGGACTAATTAATAGGAAAATAATATGTTTTTGCCTATAAATACATATTTAAATTCATTTTACACAATATTTTTATCATTTTTTATCATCTCATCATCCTTCTTCAAGAGCAAAAGCATTTTAAAACAAGTTTCATTAGCAAAATTTGAAGTTTTAGGACATCAAACTAGGGTTTTTGTAGGTCTTGAAGCTCACTAATATTGTCAAGATCCAACATTGCAAAGGGTTAATGATATATTCCTATGGTGAATCATGAAGAAATCTAGGGTGAAGAGGTGCAACTAGCCACCAAATCATGCCTAAGGACTTGGTTTCCTATTGATTCCATCTTCCATTGTTACTTTATCTTCATATTAAGGCTTGCATTGTATTTAGCATTTGCATGTCATTTCTTATCCAAGTTTAATGTGTTGTAAGTTTCTAGGGTAGAGATCTTGCATCCTTTCAATCATTCTTACATGTCTTATTCTAGATCAATAGAATAGGGTTTTTTTCATGATTCATCCTATCCTAGTCTTTAACACATCTAAGGCTAGGGTTTATGCATATTTTTCTCTATTCAAGGTTTAATTACCTACCTAGGGGTTTTACCAAGGAAAACACACCATTAGATCAACTACTTTAAGCTTTTTTGCAAGAATTTTCCAAGATCTAGAATCGAGTTTCTATCAAAATTTACTGTGCAGGTGCCAAGGTACAGATCTGAGTTTTGGGTTTGCAAAAATGAGAAAGAGGACTGATTCGACATGCTTGGAAAATGAGTCCCACCTAAGGTGAAAAATTGATTCAGATGTTGTTTTAGATCCCCAGCTGTCAAAAAATAGGTTTTGTGCAGAAAAGTCCTGATTTGGGACTGATTCGCCCAAGGTGGTGAATGAGTCCCAGTTAGCCCAAGCTCAGATTTCAATAGCTTTCCAAATTATTTTTTAGTCCTCTACAGCTTTTCAGGTGCACATATTCTAAGAAATAGCCTTCTGTTTAGTGAAAATTTGCATTTCAACCATCATTTTCAATCTTTTTGTATATCACACTGTGTTTTCAAACAAGGCATAAATCTTAGTTTTACATTCATTTTAGTTCACTTTAGTCAATAAATTGCATTTATTTAAGTTTATTTACATCATATCACATTGCACACATCCTAATTTGAGTGTTACATAAGCATTTTGGACCTAAATCTCTCTCCTTTTAGGTGAAAACCCTAGAAGTGCTAGAGCCAACATTTAGGTTCCCAAAATCTATATTTCATTTTGGTGAACCTGATGTTTGAGCATCATAACATTCTTATTTTCATTTCTACTTTCATCTTAGGTCTTCATTATTTTAGGCTCTTGCATTGTTTTAGGATTCTTAGAAACATTGCATTAGTAAAAGCATTCTTTACTTTACATCATTGCATTTATTTCCATCTCTACATTTGCATTCTAGATTTGCATTGTATAGATTTTAGATTCTATAGAAAAACACAAAAAAATCAGAAAAACATTAAAAAAGTCATCTCCTGGGACTCATTCACCACTTAGGGCGAATCGGTCTGTTTATAGTTTTTCATCGGGATTTTTAGATTTTAATTTCTTGTATTGCATCTTTCTGTTTTATGTCATTTCCTTTATGTTCCAATTTAAGTTTTCTCTATTTTCTTAGCATAAATTTCATTCCTTCTCATGGAATTTATGGATAGTCTTAGACTTTTACAAGTTCCATTTTCCATTATCTTTCCTAGTCCTTTTAGATCAACTTACATTGAGGAAACTATTGCAAATCTCCAAAACCAATCAAACAACACATCAAATGATCCAATTAAACATATGATTCAAATTTGAAATAACATCTCATCCAAGCCACTTAGTAGTGATGATGTTGATAAGTTAGATGAAAACCTTAAAGGTGTCCTCTCATTCACTTCATCCTCTAACATTTGTAATGAGTAACATAAAACCCTTACCGAAACACCCTATCTCAAACCTTTTGATTGTGATGACTTTGATTTGTTAGATGAAGCCCTCCAAGACTTCATCTTACATAATCCATCCACTAAGGTTTGTGGTAACCAACTTGTGATAACAAATGTCCATACCTCTAATGCTTTCCTTGAACATCCTAAACAAGTTGACGATCGTTCATCCTTACAACCTTTTAGTAGTGATGATTTTCCTTTTCTAGATGAGTCTCTTCAAGACTTCATCTCATCCAATTCACCCACTATGGTTTGTTGTGGCACCTCTAACATAAAGGAAATTCATAAAATTCAACCAAAACTTATCCTTTATCCACCCTCACATCTGCTTCATCCTTCCAATAGTCCTAAACTTACCCTTTACCCACCCTCGCATCCCCTTCATCCCTCTAATGTATCACAACAATCTAGTAATGATATTGTTGCTCATACATATAACACAAGAAATAACCCACAACCGCCACAAATAATTCCACCATTGTTACCTTTACCTAATCCGCCTAGTGCTCCTCATTATAATCCACCTACAAAGGAGTATGATCTTGTTGAACAATTAAAGAATACTCCTACCAAAATCTCTCTTTGGGAATTTCTTCAAACTTCACCAAATTATAACGCCATTCTTCAAATTTCTTTAAAACAAATAACAATCCCTCTTGGAACCACTTTGAGTGATGTGGCAGCTCTTGTTCAAAAGCATAGTCTTGATATTACTTTTCATCAACATGAGCTCCCTCGTTTGGAGTTACGAAAACAACATGATTCCTTTATGATCATTGCTTAATTCCATCGCATAGGTATCAAATGCACTCTCATAGATAGTGGATATGCCCTTAATGTGTGCAGTGTGAGTCTTCTTGATCGATTAGAAGTGGATAGATCGCAAATTATACCTGATTTCATTTCTATTTGAGGATTTGATAATACAAAAAAGTAGTCACTTGGGATAATCACTTTACCTATTACAGTTGGGGTGGTTACTTTGTAGATTCATATCCATGTCATGCCTTATGATCTCTCATATAATCTCCTTTTAGGCCGACCTTGGATTCATGAGATGAATACAGTACCTTCAACTCTTCACTGTATCATGAAGTATGTTTATAACAATCGTATATATCAAATTGAAATTGACCTTGGGCCTGAAATTTTCTTGCATCTTGATTCCAACCTTTAATATTGATCCTCTTGAAATTGAACATAATGACACGGAATTTGCCTCTAAATTAGTTGGTGATGATTGGAGATCCTTAGACTTCACACCCTCGTTTATGGGCGAATACATACTTACACAAAAGAAATATGAAAATCCTGACCAACCAACCATTATGTCCACTCAAAATTCTAAAAAATCATCTCACACATTTATCTCTTACAATACGGATGAAAATGCAACTTACACAACAAATTTTGGCGAGATAGATTATCAATCCCCGCCTACCCTGCGTGAAATGGAAAGACTTTATGGGAAAGGTTCTAAATTTGTAAAACAATTGGGCTATACTAGAAAAGGGTGTGGAAAACATGGAAAAGGCATTTGTGTCCCTTTTGAACCTAATACACAAGAAACAAAAATGAGATTGGGATATTTTTTTTCTAAAACAACTAAAGCTACTCAATGACCATCCTTAAACATTAACGTGATCACATGTCAACCACAACACAAAATCACCATTACTCATCCTGACTTGCTTGATCCAACCCTTCCACCTTCATGGTTGTATGTCGATAGTGATGAGGCATTGAAACACATATTTTTTGTTTATGATACCCCATCCTCACCCGCTTCCTTTAAACACATTACTCATGCTATAAACATTACCGAGCAAGAAACAAGTGATATCACTTATGACTTTTCAAAATCTAAAAGTCCTAAATCTATTGCACTCCCTTTAGGAGATACAATTGATGTGCTTATGGACATTACTGAAAAAGATAAAGTTATTAAAATTGGGAAGTGCCTTGATGATGAAGAACAAGAAGATACAATCGCTTTACTTCATGATTTTCCTAAATTTTTTGCTTGGAAATATTCTAATATGCCAGGAATTGACCCAAAAATTATGATGCATAATATTGTCCTTGATAACAATGTTAAATATGTTCGTCAAAAGATCTGTAAAATGCACCCTAATGTGGCCTTGCGTGTTAAAGAAGAACTTGAGAAACTTCTTGATGCCAACTTCATTTGATCTATTGATTATTCTCCTTGGATCTCAAACATTGTCACTGTTGCAAAACCCGATAAACGAATTAAGATGTGCATCAATTTTTTAGACTTGAATAAAGCATCTTTAAAAGATGATTTTCCACTTCCTAATATTGACATGATCATGGATTCAATTGTTGGACATGCTTTGTTGTTATTCATGGATGGATTTTCTGGTTATAATCAAATCCTTATTAATCCTTGAGATCAATACAAAACTACCTTCACCACTATTTGGGGAACATTTTGTTGGGTTGTGATGCCCTTCGGGTTAAAGAACGCTGGTGCAACTTATCAACATGCAATGACATTAATATTTCATGATTACATTCACAAAATTTTGGAAGACTATGTCGACAATATTCTTGCTAAATCCTTAACTCGACAAGACAATGTAAATGTCCTTCACAAAATCTTTAAATGCATCAAACAATATAACATGTGATTGAATCTGAAAAAGTGTGTCTTTGGTGTAGATAGTGGTAAATTCTTAGGATTTATCATATCTCATAGAGGCATTGAGGTGGACACAAAGAAAATTGATGCAATTGTTAACATTCCACCTCCAAAGAATATTTCTCAGTTACACACATTACAAGGATGCATTCAAGCTATTCGTTGTTTTGTTGCATCTTTATCCGATCGCACATTACCTTTCACCTATCTCCTTAAAAAGGGTGTTCCTTTTGATTGGGATGACAATTGTAAATAAGCTTTTGAGAGTCTAAAGGAATATTTAGCTACTCCACCTATTTTACAACTGGTTGTGATGCATAGACCATTTATTTTGTACATCGCCACATCTTCTCATGCTCTTGCAACATTTTTGGCTCAACAAGATGATCATAGTAAAGAGCACCCTATTTATTACATCAGTCGCACCTTAATTTATTATGAAACACACTATTCACCAATCAAAAAACATTTTTTGGCCCTTGTATTCGCTACTAGTAAGTTACGACATTATTTACTAAATGTTGAAGTACAATTTGTCACAAAATTTGATCCTCTTAAATATCTTTTCAACAAAACCGATCTCTTTGGACGCTTAGCTAAGTGGGTGATGTTAACTAAATTTGACCTTAAATTTGTTTCACAAAAAGTAATCAAATGTCAAGCCTTAACCAATCACTTAGTTGATGCTCATTCTCCCTTTGCTTTACCTACCATTCATTCCTTTCTTGATGATCATGTTTTAACCATTGATATTAAACCATGGGAATTATTCTTTGATGGGTCTAAGTGTTGAACGGGTTCTGGTGCTGGAGTGGTCCTAATTCCACCTGATGGTAACCCTATTCCCTTGTCCTATCATTTAAATTTCCTATGTAAAAATAATACAACTGAGTATGAAGCATTGATTGTAGGATTGCAAGTTGCTTTATCTCTTCATGCTCGACGTATTAAGATCTTTAGCGATTCACAATTAGTCATAAAAAAATCAATGGCACATATCAAACTAAACATGAGAAGTTATTAAAATACAAAGACCTTATCATGAAGCTATTAGACAAATTTGATTCGTTCACCATTGATAATATCCCACGAAAAGACAACCGACATGCGGATGCAATGGCTAGTGCAGCTTCTCTCACATCCCCACATAATCCTTCTACTGATTTCACATTCATTATTCATACCATCATGAAACCTTCAATCGATACTTTGTTAGAAGATATTTTAATGATAAATCAAGAACCTTCATGTGAATGGTATGATATGATATACAATTACTTAAAGGATGGTACCATTCCTGAACCTACCACAACAAATATTCGAAAGCACTTACAAAAAAATCACAACTAAATATGTGATTCTTGCACATGCATTGTATAGATCTTTTAATGGTCTCCAACTACGTTGTCTTAAGGATTCTGAAATACCCATAGCACTCAAACAGGCTTATGTTGGTGCTTGTGGAGGTCATTTTGGAGGACATTCATTAGTGCAAAAACTTATTCGTATGGGTTATTATTGGAGACATATGGAGAAGGATTGTTTCACCTATGTTAAACAATGTCACAAATTCCAAGAACATAGCAATTTGATTCACGCTTCTACTACTAAGCTCTGTTCCAATGTTCCCATTTGGTCGTTTTCAATATGGGGGTTAGATCTTATTGGAAAAATCTCACCTCCTTCTGCTAGGCACTCGTTTATCATAACCGCAATTGATTATTTCACAAAATGGGTTGAAGCTATCCCCCTTCATTCAACAATTTCTAAAGTAATTTTTCGTTTCCTCATGGAACACATAATTGCTCGCTTTGGACTTCCTTCCACAATTATTTCATATAATGGAATGCCTTTTAAGAATAATGAATTTCAACAATTTCTCCAACTCTTCAACATTCAACATCATTTTTCCACACCATATTATCTGCAATCCAATGGACAAGTTGAGAATACTAATAAACTTTTCAAACAAATCCTTAAGAAAACTATTAGCAATAATCATAAAGATTGGCATACGCAACTCTTTTATGCACTTTGGGCTTATAGAACTAATATTCGTTCATCCACTGGAAATACCCCTTATAGCCTTGTTTATGGTACTGATGCAATTATGCCCTTGGAGTTAGAAATTCCTACTTTGTGAGTTGCTCTCCGAGATCTTTTTGATGATGACACTTATCAAGCTCAATGATTACATCAACTTGAGATGCTCAATGAATAGTTTATTAACACTCTCAAACATCTACAAGCTCACATCAAACAATTACAACAAAAAAAAAATATTTGCGTTATCCCTCGATCATTTTCTAAGGGAGATTTTGTTCTTATTGAAAATCAATGAAATGTTAGTGTTGATAACGAAGAAAAGGATAAGTTTATCCCTAATTGGTTGGGACCTTATATAGTTGATACTAGTTATGGGTCTGGTGCTTATTTTTTAAAGTAGATTGATGGAACACCCTTTAGGGAACCCATTAATGCCACACATTTGCATTGGTATTATCTATAATCCCCTTTTGAATAGTACGTTTCGTATAGCAATGTTGTTTAGAGTTATTTGATGTTCTTCTAAATAACTTTCACATTGCTTCGTTCCTGACAACTAGATTTTTTTTTTTCTTGAACACTAAAGTAATTATTTGCATTCATTTTATAATTGCTTTAGACTTCATACTATTCACATTCCTCTTATATTAAGTTAGATCCTTATTAGTGTATTCAATTTAACATATCCTTTTTCTTGTTACCAATGTTGTATCTGTGCTAAAACTGCAATATGTTTTACATTAGATCACATTAATTATGTTAAATCATGTATCCATTAATTAAATAATTTTACCATAAGTCCTTTAATTAATCACATAGCATTTAACATTCATATCAAAAAGCTACATCATCATAATATCAAAGGTGCATGTGTATATATACATATCAAAATCACATCATAATGGTTTGTGAGAGCTAGAACCCTTAGGATCTATCACTCGCGATCCAATCCCTGGACGTTGTGAGACGATTGTGTGTGATCGTGATCGTGAACTACCGAGTCTCAGTGCATACTCTAGACCCTATACTCATTCAACAACTATAAGCCGCTCACCTACCATCTAGTATCTCTCTACTCGTGCCTAAGCTAGCTCTGCATGTAGTCTCCCTACCTTTGTCAAGGTTTGTCCTGACTATAGTGCACTCTCAGTCTAACAGAGTCACCTCCTCACACTCTCATATGTTGGTCGTAGCCTCCCAAATGGTCTGAGTGACTTTGGCTCTTCCTCCATGATCAGTGGGGACACGTATTCAAAATCTATCTCATCCTCCTCAAGGGATGCTAGCACTATCTCTATGGTTGCTTGACGATATAACTCTCTCTAGTCTCTCATAGCTCCTGCAAGATAGATCATGTACACAATCAATAACACATCATCATGATATATATACATAAATTAAGCATAAATCACCAAAAGACATGCATAAAATCAAATTTCATCACCTATGTCTCCAGATGTATGAGGAATGTCAACCTCCTCATCTCTAGGGGGCATGGAGGATGTGCTAGCCTCCCTCTAACTCTACATGCTGATATATGTTGTAGCTACTGCTCACGATTTGGTAAGTATGTGAAGATTCTCCATACTCGTACCAATCCTCAATAGCTACCTCATCACTCTTACTGAGGGGTGGCTCCTCGTAATAATACTCCTCATAATCCTCCTCCTCATCATCCTCTCCTCCATCCTAGTCCTCATAGTTAGGATCAACATCCGATTGGTACTCCTCATCGATCACATATGTAAAAATATTTGTTAGCCTATATCATACCTCCTCTACCCTCTCCTCTAACTCATCACCCTCATCTGTTGTTGCCTCTGCATCACCTAGGGTAATTCCATGGGAAACACAGGAGTTGGTCGTGCATATGACCACCACTCCTTGAACTCATATGTGCTATTGACATCATCAGTGTTGGAGACTAGTGGCTGGTCATGATCTGAATCATTGAAATGACTCTCATGAACATAATCTATAGTCAACCGAATAGTATCCATTGGCCTCTGGACACTTTGCATTGATCATCTAATCAAGGGGCATGCCCTCGGTGGTGTCTGAACTTTTCCAAACTGTCACATGACTCGTCCATAATAGAATGGTTGTATGATGTAGTCATGTCTTCCCTCTAGAAATCTATCCATTTGCATCTTGCGTAGCTGCCCGGTGGGATCTGGCCACTGAAGAGTGAGTAGATAAGGTCTCCATAAGATCTCATCCTCCTCCAACCGATCGAATCGCACCCTCCAAAACTCTAAATCTCCATACTGCCATAACCATCACAAAGGGTAGTCGAATGCTCGTGGGTACTCTGTCGCTATCGTACATGGATATCTAATAGGCCTGGTACATGTGATATGCTCAAGGCACCACACCTATAGAAGCATACAATGGACCATACTATCAATCTCTCGATATACAAATATCCTCAGATCATATTACATATGTATCAGAATGTAGCGACCCCATGCATAGACTGTCTGCCACTCATACATTCCTCGTTCCAAGTGTACCAGTTCACCATCCAAGTGTGTCGCTCGTCCATCTAGATTGAGTACTACTACCACTGTGTGCATCATAATCCATCTCACCATAGGATCTCATGAGTACAACACCATAGGTAGCTCGATCTGTGCTCTAACCTTCTCATCATGTATCAGTCCTCCTAGGTAGTATTGCATATCTCTCTTCTTCTCACGGAATGATCGATCCCCCTGGAAATACACTCGTGCTCCCTGAATAGGAACTCAAAGAATACGATGTATGTCCTCAAGTGTGATCATTATTTCCCCAGTGGGAAGATGAAAGGTATAGGTATCTACGTCCCAACGCTCACACAAAGCCATCAGCATGGTGTCATGGTATCTCATGGGTGGCATCATATATGCCCAATAGATACCCACTGACTGCAAATGCTTTGTCTCTACCACTGATAGTGTTGGTGATAGATATCTCAAAAATGACAACTGTCTTCCCCCTAGCCATTGTTATGACCAGGCAAGAACCTATAAAAATCATCATAAAATGTTCTAAAAATTCATCTACAATTTTCAATTTTCATATTATTCATCATGCAAGGGTGTTAAAGTTACTCTAGTGTGCTTATGGCCTTAGATACTTTAGAACCCTTTTTGGGAATTTTACAAAGAAACAGGGACACTTCACGAAGAAATGGGACACTTTGCGAAGAAACGGGACACTTTGCAAACAAAAGGGACACTTTGTGAAGAAATGGGACACTTTGCAAAAAAAGGGGACACTTTGCGAACTTTTTTCCAAGAACTCTAAATTAACCTATCCTTGCATAAAAATCATTATGAGATCATCAAATCACATGGCGCAAGTTGCAGAATCAACTCACCTCATGATATCGCTTGACGCGTGCTACTTGCTCATGAAGATCATCCAACCATGAAGGTGTGTAATCTTCTTTGCTTGACATCTTCTTCTCCTAGTTGTAACTCTCAAGCTACAATGAAGGTAAAATGAATAGTAAGTGACAAATTACTTTCATCCATTCCTTTTACTTACTTTTCACCTCTTTTTACTCTCATATTTTAACCTAATGTTACAATCTTTTTTGAGAAACTTATAATATAGCACTTTTTAAACTTCACATAACAAGCGCTAGGGTAATCTGTTTTCAATGTCGTTTGATGCATTGGAATCATGATTCCACACCTGACATCATCATTCACCTATCGTTATGTGGCATGGTACTTGGAAATTCCCTATGGTATGGTGTTTCTTCTTCAACATGGCTAGATTGCTACCTTGATTCCACCTCCATAAAGCAAGCAGAATCAAGGGGGGCATACATCTACCCTCGAATTGGATTCCTAAGAGTTAGATAAAAGTATTTTTGGACAACTAACGAATGTGTGTTGCAGGATGTGGTTCCTAATGTTGTGGTTTGCAGAGAACTACATTGGGGGCTTCGTTCTCTCGTCTTCTGAATGAGTATCCTTTTATGTAGTAAGGTGCAGCGTTTAGAGTCCTTTAGCTTTCATATGCACATAGAGTCATATGGGCGCTAAAGTGGGGGCTAAATGTGCCATAGAAAATTGGACCCTCTTGAGAAAAGAGACAATTTCATGCATAATTAGACCCAATTTTGTCCCCTTCACAACAACATTTATAGGCCCCTTAGACCTATTAATTTTGATTTAGAGGCCCGTTTCACATGTGGAATCACATAAAACTTGACAAACAACACTAGTAATAATATCATACCTAGACAACCCACTCTCAAACAACAGTAGTGGGACCCATTCACCACCTTGGGCGAATGAGTCCCCTCTGGTGGGACCCATTCGCCAAGGGTGGCAAATGAGTCCCCTCTGAGGGAAAATTCAAAATTAAGCAGGAATTTAATCAATTTAACTTTTATTTATGATGAATGTCGGCCTCTTAGGTCTAATTAATGGGAAAACAAGATTTTGTTGCCTATAAAAACACATTTCAATTCATTTTACACAATATTTTTATCATTTTTTATCATCTCATCATCATTCTTCAAGAGCAAAAGCATTTTACAACAAGTTTCATTAGAAAAAGTTGAAGTTTTAGAATAGAAAACTAGGGTTTTTGCAGGTCTTGAAGCTCACTAATATTGTCGAGATCCAACATTGCAAATGGTTAATGATAGATGCCTATGGTGAATCATGAAGAAATCGAGGGTGAAGAGGTGCAACTAGCCACCAAATCATGCCTAAGGACTTGGTTTCCTATTGATTCCATCCTCCATTGTTACTCTATCTTCATATTAAGGTTTGCAATGTATTTAGCATTTTCATATCATTTCTTATCCAAGTTTAATGTGTTGTAAGGTTTCTAGGGCAGAGATCTTGCATCCTTTCAATCATTCTTGCATGTCTTATTCTAGATCAATAGAGTAGGGTTTTTGTCATGATTTAGCCTTTCCTAGTCTTTAACACATCTTAGGCTAGGGTTTATGCAAATTTTTCTCTATTCAAGATTTAATTACCTACCTAGGGGTTTGACCAAGGTAAACCCCCCATTAGATCAACTCCTTTAAGTTGTTTTGCAGGAATTTTCTAAGATTTGGTATCGGGTTTCTGTCAGAATTTACTGTGCAGGTGTCAAGGTACAGATATGAGTTTTGAGTTTGCATAAATCAGAAAGAGAACTAATTCACCATGCTTGGTGATGTGTCCCACCTAAGGTTCAGAATTGAGTCAGATGTTTTTTTAGATCCTAGGCTATCAGAAAATAGGTTATGTGCAGAAAAGTCTTGATCTGGGACTAATTTTCCCAAGGTGGTGAATGAGTCCCAGTCACCCAAGTTCAAATTTCATCAATTTGAATTTTCATATCATGATCTAAAATCTAAAAGTGCCATATTCTAAAGAAATAGCTAAGTTAGGATAATTGCATGATCAAACTAAACTAAAATCTTTTTGTATAATACAAATATTTCAAACAACCATAACCAATATCGAATCATTCATTTTGTTCACCCAGTAGTCAATGCAGTACAGTGTTTCTTACACATATTACATTGTCAATCCTAATTGAGTCTAATCGCATTTTGGACATATTCTCTTCGGTTTAGGTTGAAAACCTTAGAAGTCTAAGCCACATTTAGGGGAGTAAAGATTGTTTTGCTATGTTATTGGAAAATATAGACACCATCACCATATTGAAACAAGCAATTTCTGAATATCGATAAAACAACTAAAACCAAGAAATTTAAAATGGAATAACACAAAAAATTGCACCAAGAAAACCACAATGTCTTCAGTTGTATTAATCACCCAAAATGCTACAACAATTCCACTGTTTTGATACAGTATTTGCTTCAAGAAATTGAATACTACTCCTATTACAAAAATACTCTAGCTTTTGCTCTTTTATTTCTACTGTCTCTTCTAGCTCACCCTTACAATGAGGCAAGAATGCCCTTTTATAGCAAATCTCAAAACATGTCGGCCCAGCCAAACATTTACAGAAATAAGAAAAACCACTCAAAACAAGTCGGCCAAGGAAGAAAAATCAAACTAAGGCACACATTAAATGCCATCATCCAGGTCGGCCTTGACACAATCTTCAATGCAGCCCTGTCCAATGCATGCCCCATGATAATAGGGAAGCACAAATCTCAAAAGGGGCATTAACTGCCACTCCCCTTATCCTTTCTATGTGTCGATGACCCTTGGACCCTCAAGAGTGTTCCATCCAATTCGGTGACAGGTGGCAAAGGTAATATCCTAAGCCGGCATTTAATGGAGTCAATTTCCTCCTTGGACTAGTCAACAATCTTATTCCAATCCTCCCTGCTGGCTAGATACTTATCCATTACAGCCAAGTAGGTAGCTGCATCATCCAGCTGGTGGCCAGTTACAACACTTTCTGCATCAGGGGCATAGACTTCATGCCACCACTCCCTCAGTTGTTCCAGGCTTAGATATTTCAGAGCTGTCTTCCTCCAAGTCATCACCTCAAAGAAGGCAATGCATCCATCATAGATACTAGTAAGATCTCCATCAATTTGTTTCTTCAGTTTCAGGATCTTTTTCATGGCCTTCTACCTAATCTGCAGATCCTTGAACCATTCCCAGGGTTCATCCAATCTGGAAGAAGGAAGGATGCCATCTGCAAGTAATTGATCTTTGCCATGTCCTATGATGACTCTTGATTTCTGCAGCAAGAGATCCATGTCCTCCTTATCCTGAGACAAGACATGCTCTAATAATTCTTCTGGCCCTGACCGCATCTTTTCCAACGACAGAATGTCCTTGATGGTATCATCTCCTTTCGTTTGCACACCATTCAGCCATTCTACCACAGTTTGAGCTGAGGTTTTCAATTTCTCAATTCCAGAGATGGTTTCCTTGGGTCAGAAAACCAGGAGTGGTAGATGAAGAAGGATGGAGGGACTGCAGGGGTTTCATCACCTCCTCCAAGCATTTCCTTAATCTTTCATTTTCTTTCTTCAACTCCTACTTGGTCTGGGTCTCCTTCCTCAACCTGCCAACAATTACTGCACTGGACCCTTCAAACTCTTCTATATCCTGCTCCATGGAAGTTGGTCCAAGGTTAATAGTTTGCACATTGTAGTCTTGACCAGTAACTTCTTCTCTTGTCTTGTCCGCGGCAGGAGTGGCAATGTGGATTACCCTGTTATTCGCTTCATCTCTTTCCACCCTTGAAACCACCTTTGTTGTCTTTCTTTTCTTTCCCTTTCCGATTTTTGAAAGCATCTCATCCCAGTCCAAGGGAGTATCTTCAACAATCACTTGCTTCTTTCTTGCAAGCTCCTTTTCTAGCCAGTCCGGGGCTGCAGGCTCTACCCGGATTTCTTCTGTCCTTGTTTCTTTGGCTGTTCTGTCACTTTCTCTTCTTCTTCTGCAGTTGCCTTATCCTCCTCTTCCTTAGGGAGCTGCTCACCTAGATCGATTTCTTCAAGCTCCATCTCTGGCTGCACTGGTGATGGGGTCCTAACAGGGGCGTCCTCTTTCTGCTCAGGAGATCCGCTGCCTCCGCTATTTTCTGGAGAATCCTCATACATCACCAAAGGGGAAGTATGCCTTTCCTCCTCTTCAACTCCCAGCTCCACTGCCTCACCAAAGAGTGTCCCTTCCTTGAAGGGTTCTGCCTCTCCGCTGGTTTCATGTTCCTCCGGAATTTCTGGCTCAGGTGCGCTTGGTGGAGGAGAAACAGCCTTGGATGATTCTGCGGTTGGTGATTTTAGCGAAGGATCCGCCCTTTGCACAGTGTCCCTCGGAGAGGGAGTTCTAGATCTTCTCGTGTAAACTCTTGTCTTTTCTCCCCCTGAACTCTCCACATCTACAATCGGAGGCTCATCTTTAGGTGCATCTTGGACCTTCTTCTTGGAGACCCTTGCTGTTCTTGCCTTCTTCGGTGGTGGAGGAACATCCTCCTCTTCTGCTTTTTCCGATCCTTCCTCATCAGAGGACTTACTAAGCTTCAAAGTCTGCCACCTCCTTTTCCCTTTTGGCTTCCTTTTTGCTCCAAGCCCACTTTCCTTGGGTCCTCTGATTTTTATCTTGAACGGTGAGGTCTTTGCAGCTTTCCCTTTGGGGTCATCTTCCCCGGATTCCTCAGAAGTGGACATAGGATTGAGATTCCCCATCAAATCGAAGGTACAAGTTACCTTCTCACTTTCCAACTCCCAAATTTTATGTTTCAGCCAAGAGGAGGTAAATTTCATGACCGGGGCCATTAGGTCTTCCAACTCCGTGACCTCTCCTTCATCCCAATTGATTTCTCCGATGGACCTGTCCTTCACAGCTTCATAGGCGTGGTCCTGTACCAGGTTCCCATCATCCTCTAGTTGATCCGGGATCAACTTGACATTATATTGTCTGATTGCCTCCACAGGGAGCCTAGAATACCTCCTCTTTCTAGCTTCAAGGTCATCTTTGACGTTGGCCCAATAGTCCTCCAGGTCATCCTTGTGCCGGTACTCCCTGGTGGCTTTCCTCTGCGCCTCTCCTGTGATGTCAAAATTCATCCTTTTGGAATGGAAGGAGAGACCATATGCTGCCAACTCTTCTCCTGCAGTGTGAGCTGATTGGATGGAAGGGCACATTTCTGCCACACCAATCCCGAGAGGGAAGTCTGCACCAAAGCCCGCCTTATGCTTTTCCTTCTTCACAACGGCATCAAACTCACAAATCTGCCTCACAACCTCCAACAAAACAATATGATCCATAGGATACCGAGGTAACCTATATGGAGCAACTGGACATCCATCAATCGAATGTAGGTGAACGTGGGAAATTGGATGAACCAGGCTCCGTAATTCTTTATTAGCCCTTTGGCTCCATCAAACAATCTCATGTGCTCAACATTCTGAAGCATTCGGGTGATATGCATTGTGAATGCATCGTTAGCCCTTCGGTAGTCCTTATGTCCAAGATGCAACTCTGGATAAACTTCATAGATTATGTCCTGACCCAACGTCCCCTGTGGATTCAAACCCCTGTATGGGTAGAATCGGGCTAGTACATACACCACATATGAGGACATGGTAAATCTTTTAGTCTCCAGGACATTCCTCAGTTGCCTGTCAATTTCAGAGCTAATAAGCCCGGCCCAGTGATAATTGGTGCCCTGTTCAATCTTGCTAATCACGTGCACCATCCAGTTTTCCAATACTCCAGCAGTCTTCAACCCTGCCACCCTGCTCATAAATGTTATTGCATCATAGATATGTGATTTGAATTTAATCCTATGCAATTGTTTGGGTAGTTTGGAGTGGTGCGACTTCGGCTTCTCCAACCAAGAGTTAATCATCTGTTGAGCCTTGGCTGGCTCATTCTCATAGTATGTTTTGGCTGTGTCAATGTTTAGAGTACATACAAAAGGTAGATCCGGCATGTCGAAGGCTTGTGCAATAGAAACAGGACTGAAGTTCGCCAGAACTCTTCCCTCAGTACTAACCACCCTTTGTGTATCAAAATCATACTGCCTGGCACACTCAAGAATCAGCTCATAGCATTGAATTGCCGGAGGGAAGCCTGCTACATGCACTAGTCTGGATTTCATCATTCCTTGCCTCAGGGCTGACAAGTCCTTCTCCACTGCCCTTTGCTTAAATTCTTCATACCTCCAGGCTCCCACATTGGTATCAGATACTTCAGACCATACGGAGGATATCCTGCTCTCAGGAAGCTGGCTCTTCATATCTAGTCTCAGTCGTTCCGCCTCAAAAATGGATGACCCTTCCGCGCCGCCCTTAGATTTTCTGGTAGCAGCCTTGCTTGATTCGGCCTAGACTCACAAAAGACACCATTAGTATTCAATTATTAGGCATATTCTACCAAAATATCAACATAAAATCATAAAAAATGATCAAATCCTTGAAGATCCGGAGAAAAAAGACAGTCCGAGAAAATCATGCAAACCGAAAAAATACCGTCGGGGCGGAATTTCGGAGAAATCTGACCCAGACAGATTCCTGCTGCCAAAGCATCATTAGTCAAATGGATCGTTAGTACGGATGAAAGATCAAAAGATAATCATGAAATTCACTCATTGGCAACAAGAAATCGGCATTTAACAATCATTCCATTAGTCCTATCATCGAAACATCAAAAAGACAAAGCCAGACAGGAAATCCGGAATAAATCCAGATGGAACGGATTTTCGCAGACAGCTTGAAATGTTCCAGTAATTACCCCAGCCCGCGGAATAAGCCCAAACCGAGAAAATCTGAAAGCAGCGGAATTCCGCGAGGACCTCGGAAACCCGACAAACGACGAAATGTGAACCAAAAGCCAAATGATCACGGGATCTCCCCCACCTGAGTTCTAATGGTCTCAAAACCAACAGTAATCAACAAAACTCAAAATGCAAAGGATTTCAAATTCTCAAAAGCTCTCAAAGGACAAGTCCCTATGCCAAAACAACGATGCCCTAATTTAAATAACCAGACCTCCGCCATTAAAATCAGGGGAAACTTCAAGGTTTAAAATATCAGTTAATGATTAACCTTAAGCACTCTGAATCCTCACAGGGCAGGGGTCAGTGTAATAAAAGGACAAAATTGATCAATCATAATGAATTTTCCGTTCTGGGCCAAACACCAAAGAAAACCCTAACCTTGCACCATATGACGGACCTCGCACTAAGAGGGCAAATAATCTAACCCAGAACCCCTCAAATGGATGCACCCGTTATCTTAATAGGAAAATACAAGCTCACAGGGCATGGGTAATGTGGTTTCACAAAGAAACGGGCCAAACCTCAAATTCTATAAATATGGGATCAAAACCAAGCAAGGGCCGACCCAAAATTACCATCACTCAGTGCAGAAACACACAATCATCATGCGAACAGATGAAAGGGGCCAACGACAACCTACCAAGGATTAATGCGGATGAAATTCGAGCTTGAGGAAGAAACCACGGAGCAAATGAACACGCCTAGGCAACGCAAATCCAGATATCGATGCCCAACAATCCACACTCAAATGATTTAGGACCAATCTTCAAAGCTCAAACGAAAATCTTAATCGCCAGAGCAATCAGCAAGTGAGCAACGAAGTCAGAATGATGTTCAAAATGCCCTAAATCTGCCCATATACCCGTCTGAGCAAAGGTACCTCGGTCATTAATGAGCGACAAGACACTTCTGACAAATCCGGAAACCCGAGCTCAAAACAGAATTTCGGAAAATCCCAAGATACGCGGAAACACAGATTTCGCAGAAATGCAGAAACCGGGGAAATGACGAAGATCGGGATTTTGGCAAAGTCCGGGAAAAATCCGCCAGGACCGGAAAATCCCGAATCCAGGCAGAAACCCGGAATCGGAGAATCCAGCAAGGAACGGACAAAGAACCAGGGCCCGGGAAAATCCGCCGGAGCCGAAAAATCCCGGAATCAGGTGAAAACCCAGAGTTTGCTTAAAACTCAATTTCAATCAATTCAAGCCCCAGGGCAAGGTCAAGGCTAGCAAGACCAACACATCAAGACCTCAAAATGATAAGTCCAATAAAACCAAAGGTCGAAAACACCAGAAAAGAGGGTCCCTACTCCAAGTGGGGCGTGTGTGCAAAAACTGCACAACAAAAAGATGATATGAGTTTTGAGTTTGCATAAATCAGAAAGAGAACTAATTCACCATGCTTGGTGATGTGTCCCACCTAAGGTTCAGAATTGAGTCAGATGTTTTTTTAGATCCTAGGCTATCAGAAAATAGGTTATGTGCAGAAAAGTCTTGATCTGGGACTAATTTTCCCAAGGTGGTGAATGAGTCCCAGTCAGCCCAAGTTCAAATTTCATCAACTTTCGAGATTTTCATTCAGTCCTCTAAAGATTTTCAAGTGCACATATTCTAAGAAATAGCCTTATGTTTAGTGAAAAATTGCATTTCATTCATCATTTTCAATCTTTTTGTATATCACACTATATTTTCAAACAAGGCATAAATCTTATTCTTTCATTCATTTTAGTTCACTTTAGTCAGTCAACTGCATTTAGTTAAGTTTATTTACATCATATTACATTGTACACATCCTAATTTGAGTGTTATATAAGCATTTTGGACCTAAATCTCTCTCCTTTTAGGTGAAAAACCTTAGAAGTGCTAGAGCCAGCATTTAGGTTCCCAAAATCTATGTTTCATTTATGTTATTGGAATTGTATGTTTGTGTATCTTGATATTGCATATCATACACCTTGTGTTTGTCCCTTTGTGCTTATGTTGGTTTGACGTGGGATCTTAGGGGTTTGACCACCCCCTTGATCTTTTTCATCCTAGACCATCCACATCGATACACGTGGACCCATCTTGAATGTCTATTTTAGTGTGAGTTTGAAGCAAGTTCCTCCTCTCACTAAAGTGGGGGCTATATGTAGTGTAGAAAAAAGTAGCCCTTTTTCACACTTAATTTGGGAATGATTAACATTAAAATGAACCTAATGTTTCCTTGATCTTGTGTTGTAATGTGTTTTACACATTCACATTAGGTTTAGGGACCTTTTAAGCTAAATAGACATAATTTTTCCTTAATTTAGTGTTGTAATGTGTATTTATTTACACCTTCACATTAATTTTTGGGACCTCTTGTATTTATGACCTTCATATCATCACTAATAGGCCCCTATGCATGTCCCCTTATTAGTGATGATAACTTACATCTCCTAGGAAATGTGAACTTTTTATTCAAAGTGTGGTATTCTCAATTCATGTCACAACAACACAACAGGAAATTGGCGTCAAATTTGGAATCGAATTTTTGTGTATTTTGAGTACATGAGTTGGAAAATTTGGTTGGCGTTAAACTTGGTGCAAACAAGCATGGTTAGTTCGACGTCCTATTTTGCACTGACTTTTCTGTCAGATTTAGCGCCAGTTTTAGCATTGGAAAATCATGGTGCCTCCTTCAACGCCTAAAATAGCACCGGGAAGTAACAACATAAATGGCGCCAAAATTGGCACCCAATTTGGCTTCTCCCATTTTTGCTTCTAGTTTTGCCTCCAATTTTGCATCCAGTTTTGCTTCCAGTTTTACCTCCAAGTTTGCTTCTAATTTTGCTTCCAAGTTTGCTTCCAATTTTGCTTCCAATTTTTCTTTCATTTTTTCTTCTGATTTTCCTTCCACTTTTGCTTCTGGTTTTGCTTCTAGTTTTGCTTCCACGTTTGCTTTTAGTTTTGCTTCTAGTTTTGCTTCTAGTTTTGCTTCTAGTTTTGCTTCCAAGTTTGCTTCTAGTTTTACTTTCGATTTTGCTTCCAGTTTTGCTTCTGATTTTGCTTCCAAGTTTGCTTCTGGTTTTGCTTCTAGTTTTGCTTCTAGTTTTTTTTCCGGTTTTGCTTCCAATTTTACTTCTAGTTTTGCTTCCATATTTGCTTCCAATTTTTCTTCCAGGTTTGCTTCTAGTTTTTCTTCCAAGATTATTTATGGTTTTCTTCTAGTTTGGCTTCCATTGTTGCTTCCTTTTTTGCTTCTAAAAATGCTTCTTGTTTTGCTTCCATTTATTAATTTAATATGTTTTATTTCAATTTAATTAGTTAAATATATCATGCCTCTTAAATAACTAATATGAGTATAGAGTAAGTAATTTAATTATTTAACTCATATGATTAAATAAAAACATAATTATTGTAACATGATCATCATCTATAATTAAAACAAGTGAATCAAATATCTATAATTTAATTGAATTTGACAACATCCATCTCGAGCAGTAAATTAGAATCATCATACTTAATAAATATCCATCCAAAAATCATCGACCACTTTTTATATATATAAATTGACAAGTCAATACTGATAAGATCATCATCATATATAACTAAAACAAGTGAAAGTCAAATATGCCAGTACATCAAAAACATGTCAAACTGATACATGTCCAATAGTTGACATAAGGGAAAATGATACATGTATAAATGATATAAATAAAATTGATAAATTATGTAACTCAAATTAATACAAGACAAGATGATACATGTCTAAATGATATAGTGAAAATGATACATGTCAATATGATACAACTCAACAATATAATACAATAGGCCATGAAAATGATACATATGATAGTAATCATGAAAAAAGTCATCATAACGATATATCAACAATGATCCATGATGTATTCTATATGATAATGAATATCACTAGTTACTATCACCAATTGTCTCATCATCATCATCACCATCCTCATCATCATCATCATCATCATCATCATCATCATCATCATCATCATCATCATTATCATTGTCATCATCATTGTCATCAGCCTCTATGTCTTTCGTATCTACACCATCATCATCCTCTACCATGTGATTTGTACTGGTAGAACCAATATTTTGTGGATCTATATCATGTTGAGGATCATCTTAATCTTTTGGAAGATCCGTGTTCTGCAAAAAAAACATTTAAAATGAAAATTTATTATTTATTTCATGTAATAATTTTTTTTTTGTTATATATCTAATATTACAACATATGAGATGAAACCATAATCATATTACATCATATCAAAGTGCACATACCATAATAAAATTTCAAAAAAGTTACAGCTAATACTAGTGAGTCGGGACAAACTTCATCTTTCAAAAAAAAATCCAATTAGGCTGGCAGACTTGTGGATTAGGCCAGCATTTGGTGGAAGAGGAAGAAATATCACTGGAACTTTGGAGGCCCACCATGATAGTAGAAGAGAGAGTTGTTATCATGTATCAAAACATTAAGCATGCATTCTTCCAGCCAATGAAGAAGGAGATGATTACTTTGCTTCATTTTCATTTGTATAACCATATCACAGCGTGGGAACCAAGAAGACCAAGGATGTTCAGTTTTATGTGGAGATAATGGATGTGGTCCAAAATTTAGGAGGGGCAAGAAGGTCAATGTATGATCCTGATGAAATTGAGGAAGAACAGCAAGAGAGGGACAGGAGAAATAAAATCACTACAGAGTTTCAAGGATTTTTCAAGCGAGTAAGAGAGCTATGGTAGCAACCTCATCTAAAATATTTTGAACTAGAGTTTCATATACCATTTAGAGAGCTTGGTTTTCATGGAGTTATTTCAAAGCCTCTACTTTTATTGTTCCTATGGTAAATTGTTTAGCAGAGTTGGTGGAATTACCTTTCTTAGTAATCACTATTAGTGAGATTGAGATTGTTAACCTTGAGAGAGTAGGAATTGGGCAAAAGGAATTTGATATGGCTATTGTTTTCAAAGACTTCAAGTGGGATGTACTCTGCATTGATGACATTCCTCAATCTTCACTTGATAGCATCAAGGAATGGCTGAACTCCATGGATATAAAGTATTATGAAAGCAGAATGAACTTGAACTGGCAGCCAATTTTGAAGAGTATTACTGATGATCCAGATAAATTTATTGAAGATGGTGGTTGGGAATTTTTGAATATGGAAGCTAGTGATTTTGATTTTGATAATTCGAAGAGTCAGATCAAGGATATGAACCCTCCGATGTAGAAGAGGAATCAGAATCAAGTTTCATGTAGCCACCATCAAGAGTGTTACAAGCCAACAAGATGGAGGGAATTATTATATAAGGATAATTTTCAATGTTGCAGGTACCTGCTTTAATCCAACTACAATGGCAACATTGAAATTCCCTAGTAGTATTTATGTTAAGGAAAATTCCTTTAGATGCAAGGATTCAAAACACATCAACCATGTGGTACAAATGATTAAATCCCTAGAGACGATCTATAGCAATGAAAGAGTCTAAAAACAGAGAGAGCTACACTAGTGACTTAGGAGAAACTTCAACTTTCAAAAACAAAGCCAATTAGGCTAGCAAACGTGTGGATTAGACCAACATTTGGTGGAAGAGGATGAAAGATGATTGGAACTCTAGAGGCCCACCATAATGGATTTTGGTATTCAACCATGAGAGAAAAAGAGAGAGATGATATCATGTATCAAAATATTAACCATGCATTCTTCCAGCCAATGGAGAAGGAGATGATTACTTTGCTTCATTTTCATTTGCATAACCATATCATGGTGTGGGAACCAAGAAGACCAAGGTGTCCAGTTTTATGTGGAGGTGATGGATGTGGTACAAACTTTAGGAGGGGATATCCTGATTTCTGCCAAGAGGCATAAAGTGAGATGAATTAAGTTCACCTACATGTCTGCCAAAGTTTACTTCCAATTTTTATGACTGTTTTTCTTGACTGTCAAAGAAGAAACTTCAGCTTTCAAAAAGAAAGCCAATTAGGCTGGTAGACGTGTGGATCAGGCCAACATTTGGTGGAAGAGGATGAAAGATTACTGGAACTCTAGAGGCCCACCATAATGGATTTCGATATTCAACCATGAGAGTAGAAGAGAGAGCTGATATCATGTATCAAAACATTAAGGATTCATTCTTCCATCCAGCGGAGAAGGAGATGATTACTTTGCTTCATTTTCATTTGCATAACCATATCATGGCATGGGAACCAAGAAGACCAAGGATGTCCAATTTTATGTGGAGGTAATAGATGTGGTCCAAACTTTAGGAGGGGAGATCCTGATATCTACCAAGAGGCATAAATTCAGATGAATTAAGTTCACCTACATGTTTGCCAAAGTTTACTTCCAATTTTTATGACTGTTTTTCTTGACTGTCAGATTTTACTTACAAATTTGAAATTTATTTCTGGTCATTTTGATGAGGATATATTCAGCCAATGTGTAAGCACCTTTTTTTTGTATCACAAGAATTTGTGTGTTGCAATAATTATGATTATCTATGGTCTACAACTATGTCGTCTCACTTATTGGATCTTCTATTTCAATGTTTTCTATGGCCTTCTCTGTTTGAGGTAGCACCTGAAAATCCTACCTCCTTTCGTTAGCTGAGAAGTGGATTTGAATTTGGAAATATTACACTTAAAAACTAGCTATGTTTTAAGGAGAGATATTCTAGCTTTGTTGTTGACACCCTCAATCTTCAACAAGGACTTAGATGCATGGACTGAAATGCAAGCTTTCAAACTTAGATTTGAATGTGCATAATTTGATTGATTATGGTTTTCACAGGTAGTTGTCTTTACATGACTATTCTGGATTGTCAATATGTGTAATAGTGACTGTATCCTTATCAATTTTTGCTACCCTTATTCAAAATTCCTTGGACTTTGGACTCGATACAAAGTTGTGCATTGTTATTCCATATTTGCAACATGTAGGAAATTTAAGGGGTACAACATATAGAAATTCAGTACTATCATCCAAGGAAAACTTACATATGGTGTATCAATAACAATAGAAAATTATTTTATTAGGGTTAATTATTTCTTCCCCCATGCTATTGATATTTTCCCCAAAACATGTTTTCTTTTACTATTTCAACGCATCTCAAAATTTAGTGTATTGATTAACATTTGTTACGCATTTAGTTGTTTATGCAAATGATGCATATATGTTAACTCAATCAGTGTTGTTACTTCGGTAGTTTGACTTCTATGACAACCAACCATTATGCATTTCATCTACATCCTTCTACTATTTATTCACGCACATAAATGGTCATCTTGTAATCATAAGATTTGAGCTCTATTTACTCATCCTACGCATCAATAAACAACTTAACACAAGAGATGCAAACTGACATATTAATACAACAATATCCAACTAAGTTATTAAAACTCAACTATTGATACCTTGTTCTCCATCCAGATTACAAAATTGTTCCACTTTTTGTTTTGTAACATATTATTTTCAAATTGGTTTGGATGGCGGCCATATTTCTCCTCCTATCAAAACATGGAACATGAACTACTTAAACTAATTACTATGCGATCATTTACTTTTTCCAAGGAAATTAAAAATATATATCATTTAACATATTAAATATACTTACAAATGTACAGATCAAGGCATGTAAACCTTTATGGCCACTACGATGCGTGGCACAAAGTTTCTCAAGCCTAGCCTTGGAGGCCTTGTCCTAAAACATATACTAATTCAATTTAACTATTCACAAATAAAATTTAAAGATCATTTAATAAATTTGATATAATATTATGAGAAAATTCAAATACCTACGTACTCTCCTCATCAGACTTCCTCCATGCATCAGACTTCTCATATACTTTTACAAGCTCTTTTCATACTTTCACACTTACATCAATTGGCCTTCTTTTCCTCCTTAGCTCAAGAGGAATTTTTTTATCTTCTTTGTTTGGTTGCATCGAAACATTTTGCAGTTTTGAGACATTTGTAGCTTTATCTTCTTTACAGGCCAAACTATGCCAAAATCAATCTCCATGTCATGGATAGTTGTTTTTTTCAGTTGCATGGGTATCTGTGAGAATGGAAAATGTAGATGGTCTTTGAACCATTGAAGGCATGATTCCTTCAACCAATTCACAAATGTTTTCCTAGCATCCATCATTCGTACTTCCCTTGAAACCACCTCATATTCTATCTTCGTATTGTAGCTACCAATGCAAGATTGATAATATGGCATGGTGGAAGAAGTCTGTGTACCAGGAGTGGCTGGGACATTGGAAGTCTCTACTCCCTGTTCCACATTCTTAGAGTTTACTGTCACTAATTTCCTCCTTGATATTTTGTTCGATCCAGGACTAGTTGAGGAATCAATTGATTCCCTTTGACGCAATTGATTTGTTTGCACTGTTTGAGGGGCGTTACCAAATTGTTTTTCTACGTATTTGGCAAGCGTTGTCTAGTCCACATTAACCAATTTGTTCATTGCCTCTACCCCCAATATGGAAGCCAATTCATCTTTACCTTTGTTAGTCTCATGTCCCTATATATATATTTTTAAATTATATTTCTTCTTTTAAATTTAGAAATAAAAAACAAAAAACTACAATTCCTCTTTATCTTTGTCAGTCTCATGTCCCTATATATATATTTTTAAATTATATTTCTTCTTTTAAATTTTGAAATAAAAAACTAAAAAGTAAAATTCAAAGAAACAATGGAAACATTTAAAAATCTATAAATTGACGATGAACTACCTCATTGTGGCAGAGTCTCATCAATGCTCGCCTCCTTCTATTGCCTGACATTTTGAGGTGACCTAGGGAAAATTATTTTCGTCTAGTCTATGGAGGCAAACGAAGTACACACTGTCAGGTATGAAATTTTTCATCCAGTTTGTGGTATGAAAGTTTTGTTTTGTTGGAAAATATGTTCATTGGGTTTTCTTAGTGTTGATAACCTAGGGAAAATATGTTTGTTGGCTTTGCTTAGTGTTGATAATCTTATCATGAAACTCTTTCATAATGCAATCTTGCATGAATTTGTCATGGCATCGGTGACTATGGCACAACTGTGGGAGTAAATGGTGACTCCCCAACACCCCCAGGAATAGTTGCTAGACCAAAAAAACTTCCACAAGAGAGAGAATGGAAAGAAAGCTTGCTTCACAATGCAAGATTGAATATTGGTTGAATATGATTGATTAATAAGTGTACATGAGATGCCTTGCTTATAAAGGCAAGGTTGAGATGTAGTAATGAACATGATGTTGAAAAATGTCATAATCCTATGACATGAGACAACTAACAAACTAATCACCTAGGAAATGATGCATCCTAGCTAGATAAGATAAGTTCTAGAAAATCCAACTAGGACTTCTAGAAAGAATCCTTTTCCTAAGTAAACTTAACCATGTGAATATGTCCCCTAATTACCTAGTGAATGAATTAGCTAGGTACATGACAATTATTCACACCAACAACGACTGGGAAAAACCAAGTGGTTTTTGCGTTTATTTTCAGTAGTTGCTCAATAGTGACATGTTCATTGGGTTTGCTTAGTGTTGATAACCTTATCATGAAAACTCTTTCATAATGCAATCTTGCATGAATTTTTCATGGTTTTGGTGACTATGGCGTGACTGGGAAAAACCAAGTGGTTTCTACGTTTATTTTCAACAGTCGCTCAGCAGTGACCGACCCAATTCCCATATTTGTCAAATAGTTCACTATTTCCTTCATACCCAGGTTAGGGAAAGAATACGGAGGCATCCTAGCTTTGTGCTATAATATTTTGAGCCAAAGCTCAAATGGGTAGGGTAAAAAAATTTGTTCGTTTCTCAACGGTTTTATGATTTATAATGATGGGACAATTTAGAGGTTTCTTGGATAGGTTAGGCCACGAACCAATAAATAATCACGAATTCAAATGCAATACAAAGAGCAATAAACAATCACGAATTCAATGAAGAAAAAAAAATGTAACCTTACCTATGATGTCGCAAACTAAATCAAATTTCTCATCAGTTGCTGGTAGTGCCCTGCTCTCTTCCTTCACGCAACACTTTTCCCCTTTTTTCATCTGATTTATTCCTTCACGCGGGAAATTTTTAAATTTTTTATTTTGATTCAATAGTTGGCACTTTAGTCGGCATTAGTTAAAACCAACTTTAGTGCCGAATTTTTTCCATTAATGTAATCTATTTGGGGCACCTAAGTGGCGCCAAGTGTGCCTAATTGAGCGCCTATCTATTCTGTATAGTGACTATTTTCATTGTTGTGTATCACAGGATCTAGAGTGTTGGAAATAATTCCAACTCCTACCTTATTTTTGTGACCACCATTGTCCCATGGCTCCTTCATCAACTTGGTGTGGTAGAGCGGTTTTTACCATGGTCCCGCAAGATGCTTCATCCTTCTCGGCGGTATTGCAGTGAAAGCTTTTGTGGCAGCACGTGAGACTTCCTTCTGTTCTTGGCGGTGTTGTAGTGACTCTCGCAAGTCTTTTACCCTTGGCATGCGGTAGTGTGGTGACCACCCCTGTCCCACAGCTCCTTCATTAGCTTGGTGTAGTAGATCGATTTTTACCATGGTCCCGTAAGGTCCTTCTTCCTTCTCGGTGGTAGTGCGGTGAAAGCTTCTATGGAAGCATTTTTATTCATAGAGGAGGCCATGGAGAGAGGATGTGGATGACGTAGAAATACTAAATCATTGAGAGGAAAGTGGGTGGAAATAGATGAGACAACAGAATCTGCAGATACAATAGAGGTAAGAAGAGAAAGCAACCTCAACCAAAGGAGGAAGGTGTTTATGAATTTACAAATGCTACAACATAGAGGAGATATCAATATGTCAAATATATGACTAAAGTGATGTTTTGTGTTAGATAGCATACTCGTTGAATTGATATAATTGGTGTACTAAACATTATTTACTATGTTGTGTATTTTAGGGGCAAGATGAGGCCATGGAAACAAATCGTGTCATATCAAATAGGACACAACAGATGAAGTGGGACATCAAGTACTCAAATTTTGAATTAACTTACGAAAAAATGATCTGATGCAATTTTGTGATACGTCCATCTTTTTTCACAGTATTATTGAAATTTATAATGTATTATCCAATCTTGACATAAATTAATGCATGTTGTTGATTATTTTAGATGGAGATTGGAGCAAATGCAGAGCCTAAGTATTCAACTAGAAAAAGAAGAAGATATGTACGTGGACATGGACCTAAAACTATTAAATCACATATACGACAGTGGGTGGAAGAGGATATCACAATGGATACTGTAAACACAACAAATGATTGCACTAAAGAAGAGGTAGGTCAGGACTATAGTACACGGGATGAATACTTTGAGAAAATTGTTGTTTGTGGGTGTTTTGTATGTCGTGGAAATAAACAATTGAAACAAGAAAATGTACAAAGACATTACATGTATGATGAGATTCCAGTTAGTAGTATGCCTCCTAAAATCAATTAAAACCAAAGAATAATAAATGAGTGTGAACTGATGTTTTATAAACTATGTTGTCAAAATTATGTTTTATTTAAATTATTGTATAAAAAAGGTAGTCTATAAAATAATGTTCCATTATTCAATTGATGTATATATGTTCATACAATTTTTATTTTTATTTTTTAAGCCATATTTGATTATATTTCTTTGAAATTGATACATTTATGATTTATCCAATTGTTGCCAAACATTAAATAATGCTTTCATTTGTTGATAGGTAGAAGATTTTTATGAAACACATACTAATACCCAAGATCCAACTGAGTTATTAAGATTTGTATGGGATGATCCAAACCATCCTGTAAACCATTCTAGGGCGAGAAGAGAAAGATTGAAGAGAACACTACCACCTGAGAAATTTGAAGAGATGATGAGGGTCGCATACACTGATGACATGCCACCTAGCCTTAATGATGATGATCATGATAGTGAAAATGTAGTGCATGAAGAAGGATTGAATGAAATGCTTATAGGTTTCTTTGGGGATGGAAACAATTATGACAATAATGATGATATGGTTGACACTAATGATGATAGTAGGGGTAATTACCACCAACGTAATGTTGATGATAAAAACATCAAAGACTCCATCAAGCAAGTAGCAAAGACACCCGTGTTCAAATTGGGTGCAAGTAGAACCTCAAAATTGGCATTCACATTAATATTATTAGAAATCAAGTCACTATTTGGTTGGTCAGACAAAGGATTCACTACCCTAATAAAGTGAGTTGAAATCTATTTCTTACTTTGCATTGTCAATTGGTGTACATAATTCGTGAACATTCATCAATTTCATTTATATTTCATTAAGGGGATTTTAAAACCATATATTGTATATAAACAGTCCTAGTATAAATTGACATATCAAACATGTTCATCATAAGTCAAACATTCAATTGATTTAATCTCTGGAAATCTTATAGGCCACTAAAAACTAAAATATTCCCTGAAGAGAATGTGTTGCCATCAACTTGCAGAGAGGCGCATCTTTTGTTGGTTGAGTTGGGGATTGAATATAAGAAAATTCATTCATGTAAAAATGATTTCATTTTATACAGAGATGAATATCAAAACAAGGTAGAATGCCTTGTTTCCAAAGAGAAGAGATATCGTACAGATGTACAAGGTCCTATAGTTCCAAAGAAGGTTTTACATCACATGCCAATTATACCTAGACTTCAACGAATGTTTCTTTGCAATTCACTAGCACAATTGATGGAATGACATGCAAAGAATAGGAGTAAAGATGGATTCATGTGAATTCTACCCTACTCCAAAGAAATGAAACACATAGAGGAAAAATTGCCAAAAAAATTCAAAGATGAACCCCATAGTATTAGGTTTGGTCATTCAATTGATAGAGTGTGTCCATTCTCTTTCATGAGCTCAAATTATAGTGTTTGGCTAGTTGGATTGATAGTATACAATATTCCCCCATGGATGAGTGTTAGAAAGGAGCACCTTATGTTGACTCTCATTGTTCCAGGAAAACATCAAGTTAAAAACATGGATGTTTATCTTGCACCTTTTATTGATGAGATGCAACTGCTATGGAAAGCATAAGAATGTATGACATATCACATCCTCCATCAAATAGATCCTTCATGTTGTATGGTGTGCTATGTTGGACTATTCATGATTTCCCAAGACTTGGTGTTTGTTCTGGTAAGATAAAATATTTACGTATTTACATTCATAATTTATTTTCATCCCAACTTTCATACTTAGTTTTATACTATTTGTTTATGTTATTAACATTACATATTGAATTGCAGGGCTTCAAACAAAGGGGATATTTGCATGTCCAAGATGTGCAGAACAATTTCAAGGGTGGTATTCTAAAGATCTACATAAATTTATTTACGTAAACAACAAGGTTTTTCTACCACTAGATCATAGGTTTAGAAATCACCTCAAGAATCAATTTGATGGAAAAGTTGAAAATAGAGGCCCTCCCATGATTATGGGTCCAGGTGATTGGCTTAAGAAGTATGAAGATGTTGAATTGAAAGCTTGGGAGGATTTTTTTGATCGGGGTGATTCAATTGAAGAACCACAACAAGTTGTAGTTAATATGCTAGAAGGAATGAAAAGGAAATCCATATTTTATGAGCTCCCTTACTGGAAGGATCTATTAATATCTCACCTATTAGATACTATGCACATCTTCAAAAATGTCCCTGATTCTATATTTCAACACATATCAGGCAAAGAGGACACCGTGTCTTCGAAGAGAGATATTGCTCTTTCACGTACCAAATTTGATAGAAAACATTTGTGGCCAAACAGGGAAAATGAAACATATGTAGAAGCTCCATGGATTTTGAAAAAAAAAGAGCTAGACCAACTAAAAAATGTCATTTGTTCAATAAGGACACCTATTGGCTATGGGTCATCATTGGCTAAAGCTTTTACAATTGATGGACATATCACAGGATTTAAAACACATGATTTTCATAATTTAATGAAGGTATTATATATCAGCATTTAACATTTATTGGTAACATTGATTAAGCACTAAATTTATTTTGATATTTTGTTGTGTGAGAAAAAATTACTAATGAACTTTTCATAAATGAGTTTGATAGCATATCATGCCATTGGAAATTAGGGGGGATTCCTATCTTACAATTGACTTAAGGAATGCCATAAGTCGATTGTCAGCATTTACAAGGTATGTGGTTATATAAAATGTTCATGTGTAAGGGACATAGAGATATTATATTGCATTTTAATTTATGACTAAAGGTTCATACTAATTTACTATTCTTATATTAGGTGGGTGACCTCCAAGGAGATCCATAAATTTGAAGTGCCAAAGTGGAAGAAGGAAATTCCAGAAATTGTATGTGTATTTGAGAAGGAGCTCCCTACAAGTTTCATGGACCTACAATTCCATTTACTTATACACTTAGTCGATGACATTGAATTGGCAGGTTTTGTATCAATGAGGTGGATGTTTTTCTTTGGGAGGTATATGAAAACTCTTAAAAGATATGTCTGACAAAAGGCACATCCAAAGGGTTGCATGGCTGAAGGGTATGTATTGAATGAAGCATTTTTCTTCCTATGTGAATTCCTTGGTAAGGATTTTGAAGATGGCCCACGTGTCTGGGATGAAGAATGAGTATCAGATATTATTGATGGAGAAAAACCACAATCTAATGGTGTTGAAGTACAAATTAGTAAGTAAATTCATGATCAGTGTGGTTGTTTTTCTTGCAATCATTAATTTACTCTGTAATTTATTTATCAACTTAATAGCATGACATTTGGAGTTTGAAATAAACATATTGACATGTAATAGGTGTAGACGAAAGTTCTATCTCAACAAGTTCATTCTATACCACATGGACTTTATGAACAAATGGATTGATCTATATGATAAAAAGAGAGAATAAGTGTTAGAAGTAGGGAGATAGTTTAAGAGATCGAACCCAAGGAATACTGCATTTCCCACTCATCTTCTTGGGGAATGGGGTAAAGATTGGACACTAGAATGGGTTACTAAACAAATTCAAAATCAAATAGAAGATGTAGGTACATATTCAAACATAACAGAAGATAAAATCAACATGTCTAGAGGATGTGAAAGAAAGGTACAATTGGAATTTTACAAAATGTTGTTTCCTTACAGTTTTGACAGTATTAACTAGATTTTAATATTTGTCATTATATTTGTTTTCACTAAAATAAATGGTCTTTCATAGGTGAGGAAATATCCAGCAATGTGGGCATATGGTCGACATTATAGTGTATAAATTTTAGACGTAAAGAGGTGATCCTTCGATTGTGGCATCATGGTTGACTTCGAGCAATACAGTCGATCAAGCTCAAAAGATAAGAATATTATTGAAGGGAATCTACAATATGTTGGGAAAATACAAGAAATTATTGAGTTGGATTACCGCTCTTTTAAATGTTGTAGTTTTAAGTGTAGATGGTATGAAGCATTTGAGAGGACACAAAGACATGATACCCATAGTGGATTGTTTTCTATAAATTCCTCATCCTTCCTACCGGAGCATAAGGAGCCTTATGTTCTACCAATTCATTGTGAGCAGGTATTTCTTTACCTCAAACAAGAAGCGGTAGTGATCATTAATCTATTAATTCATAGCTTATTGTGAATATATACATGTGTTTATTAATCAATAAAATTGTTATAACATACGTCTAATATATGTATGTCATTCATGTGCAGGTATTTTTCTATGAAGATATTTTGGACCTGAAATGGATATTTGTCATACATTATGATCCAAGATTAAGGCATGTACTTGACAATGTATTAGTGGATACTAAGCAAAACAATGATGGCCAACAAAATGAGAGAGGGATTAGAGAACATCGAAGAAATTGACATCCATGATGATGTTGAAGATGGTTATGTTCAGGAACAAGAAGACAACAATCCAGAGTTAGATGATGTTATGGAAGGCAACAATATGGATGGTATAGAAAATGTGATCCAAATACATCTGGTAACAATATAGATGGTCTACAGTCAAATTTCAATGATGATGAATATGATGCAGGTCAAGATGAGGATGATAATAATATTAAATACTTGAAAGAACATATGAACATTGACAATGATACATTGGATGACATTGTAGTAGACAATAATGTTAATGACCAAGACTTCTAAATTTTTTGAATTATTTGTAATCCATGTTTAAAAAAGGATGATTCTTATGGCCTAAACTTTGAAATGCTTCAGTAATATTATGTTGTACTTGGATAATTGAAAACCTGTTTTATTCTCCTAGCAAGTTTTTTTGTTTTCCATTATAATTCTATACCAAACAACATTTGTGAGGATGGCCTTTTACACCAATCTTAATTTGTATGAAGTTCACGAACCTATTGTCAAGCAGTAAATTCCTTTCGTATACAGGAAATGTAAAGGCCTCATTTGAGAAAAAATAAGTAGTCTCTTTCTTAGGGTAATCCACATGCAAAAAGTAAAAAGCACATAAAAAAACAATTGTACAGTAGAAAATCAGATTCAATCAGTTATGTCTTATTTCGCTTGCACACTTATCTGAAAGATAGGGTATTCACCAAACATTTCCCTTGACAAATCAAACATTTTCTTTCATTTATTTTTACTGTATATCTCAGAAGTGAAATTGTTGTTACATAATGATGCACTGTGAAAATAATATATACAAAAAAATGCAAAGAAAATGTTTGAAATTTAACATGCAGCCTACTGTGTTGTACTGAAAGGAATCAAGATTAACTGGGACAAGAAATAAAAATAAAATTTTGATGATTGTACTTAAAAGTGAAAAGGATATGAAAAGTGTGCACAATGATGGTACTGAAATTGAAAACCCTAATTCTAATGGCATTATTGTTTTATGTCATTAGAGATAAAGAGCACATACAATTTTATATACATAGAAAATGAAGATTTGAAACTAGTAAACTAAAAATGTAAACACTGTAATATTTTTCCTTAAACAATAATTCACATTCTCACTTACAAAAAAAGGGTGAAGCATTTTTTATTCAAACTTTGTTTTCTTTAATAGACATAACAATAAAAGAATATTTACAAGTACAATAATGTATACATTGTTTCATAGAAAATAACGAGTGTTTCATAGAATATACAAGTACAAGAATATATACACTATTTCATAGAACATATACACAGTTTCATAGACTTCTAAATTTTTAGAGTTATTTGCAATCTATTGGGTCTCAAAAATGAAGGTTTAGACCATAAGAGGGTGCCAATCTCTAGGACTTTAATCCTTAATACGAACCAATTAAATTAAATTATTTGAAAGGAATTTAATTCACACCTAACCAAAAACAAATCAAATCATCCACACAATAACATCAAATGTGCCATGATAAATCTTTTAGATTTAAACAACTTGAAAAGACCACTTTGGAGATAGAAAAGAAATAAATAAGCATGAAAATCGACACAGGAATTGAACACTGAAAATGGATTACGAGTTATAATGTATCTACTCCATTGTATTGCTCAAAATATAAACATACATAACATGAGTTCTTTTGATATGAATAAGTGGATGAGATGGTCTAGTATCTATTCTAATGGATTGAATGATGATGATATGATGATCAAAATTGGACCTTGGTTTCCCTATTTGTATAGGAAGCAACAAGCTTCAAGTCCATTCACAAAATTTACATCGTTTCTTAACTAAAGTATAATTAACATAACATAGAAACTTAAAAAGAGTTTATTGTTGGATGCACCATAGTCCATTAATCATCAACAAGCGCCCGTGACCACCTAAGATCTATTCAAGGCTCAAGCACCATATTAATGTGTCCACAACAACCAAACTCTGACTACCTCCTCATACAACTTGTGCAAGGAGTAAATTAACCTTTGACATGTGATCAATGTATTTCTCCTGGGCATAAGTGTCTGCATTTTGTAGAGTGTCTACATTACATTCTCCAATCCAAAAATCCTCCCGAGTTGCTTATGTGTTTTCCTGAGTACCTCATCCTCATCATTGATGTCATCAAGGATGCCTACAAAATATTTTGATATCTCATTTTTCCAAGTTTCTTGATCCTTCAAATTTGTTTCTTCAAAGAAATTTGGCATGGCCATACATAGGGGCTGGCTGAAGTCACTCAATTCATGTGTCATGATATTCTATAATTTTTCATGTGTATTCATGATGCTCTAACATTCTTGGAGCAAAGCATTATTATCTCCATATTTTTCCTTGATATGGGATACCATTTCCTTCATCCTATCAAGAAAACTTCCATGCTCCACGAGGGCCTTGTATGTTCCACTGTGAGCATGCCAGACACCATCTACATGTTGGAACATATATTTGAATTTCATTTCAAATTATCCCTGATGCTACTTCAAAAGTAGTAGCCTTCAATTTTCTTTTTAGTTCTTCTTGTTCCTTTTGAGCCTTTTCAAATTTATGCTTCCATTGAGGAGTCTCGGACATGACCTCTAACACTTTTCTTTCATGTTTAATTAAAGAAGAGTAAAGCCTTGGAGAAGCAGGCAGCCTATCTTTTTAGTTGGTTAATTCTTGTTTCAACCTATCAGTTTTCTCTATCAGCTACTAGTTATCTCTTACTAGCTTTTGGATCTAGGCTTTGGTGAATTTGGCTACATTCACATTCAAGTCAGCAGTCTCCAAGGGATCTGTCTCCCCTACTCTTTGCACCAGGAGATGTCCAAAAATTTGATCATGGTCAATGAGAGAATGCTTCTTGCCTGGGGGGTAAAGAGCCCAAATTTGCAAAGTGGTATTATCAAGATTGTACCCTGACCCTATATAGACCATGTCACCTACTTCATCTGTTATTTGCAAAGTTTTATTCTTTCTCTTCAAAAAGTTTTCAAACATAATGCCTGAGCTAATATCCCACCCAAGAAGGAGCATAACTCCAGCTTCTTGCAATAATGCTCTTCCTCTCTCACCAATCATGTTTGTCATTTCGCTATCAACTTCATGTTGCAAATCTTTCAAGGAATAAGCCTCTTTCTCAAGGTCAATTTCCTTTAACCTTTCTCTTATTATTCTTCCTTTATACTCATATATAAAGGACTTAAATTCAAGGATCTGCACAAAAGTATCATCTACAAGAAATTATTGACTTGCAAAATGCCTTGAACATCATCTGATATCTCATCAGAGGCTTCAAAGGTGATCACACTTCTTTCAAATGGCATCTCATATTGGGGTATAATAGGAGCATTAAACTGTGAGACTTCTTCTTCCTCCTCAGTGTTATCTTCTTCCATGGATGGGGAACCAACTAAAAATCTCACTTCAGTAGTAGGCTGAGGTGATAAGTGATCTAGTGGTGTGATATTTTCTACTTGCCTCCTAGGACCGATGCCCCTTCCTCTTTCAAATTCCACAAGTGGCACATCTTTATTAGTTCTTCTTCATGGAGGACTAATTGTTCAATTCTTTCTATGGGATCTTGTACCTCAAGGAAATCCCCTACGTATCCTGGGTTATTATTCACCTTCCAAGCCTCAGCCATCATAACCCTACTATAGGAATTCATTCTCATCATGTTTTGTTTTTATTCACAATTTCTGATGACATCTTCCAAAATGAAACTATGCTTATACCCTTTAAATTTCTGAAAATTTTTTGCATCACAAATGAAGTGTTCAAGATCAAACATTTCCCTTTTGGTGCCAACTGACAAGCCATAATAATCTAGTTTACCACTACCCATGTCATAGCCTGAATTAGAGATAATAGTGAAATCACCAAAGCATAAAGTGGAAGGCATGAAAGTCTGCCTCCCGTAGCTCTTTAAATGCATGAAAGTTGAAATTGAAAATTTCCTTATGATCTCTAAATAAGCAACTCTGTCTGGCACAGTCTTAGGCAGCAAATAAGGTGTAGCTTCAAATCCATAAACCCTAATAACAGTACAATCCCTAAAACATGTACCAGTCTCCCCAATTGTGATTTATCCCTGCTTCATGACCCATATCTTTTGGTCAGAGAAATCTTAAGATCTTTGGGGAGAGGTTGTAGTCACATTTCTAGCCTAGCATCTTCTATAGTGGTTTGACAAAATATTCCTCAAAATATAGGTAGTGGGACCTCCCACTCCTGTTGTCCCACACAAATGTCCACATTTTTACATGCCTTGAATTTCCATCATTATCTAAGTCTTTTATTCTTAATTCCTCGCCCCATATCCCCATCACCTGCCCTTCATATAATATCATGTGCATGAAAAGAGAATAGTGCTTGAAATTAATGACTTACTGTCATTCTTGATGATATTGAGGGAATTATTGATGGCCTTAGATAAATACTCTACATAAACATAGGATCGGGCATTATGGCTCTAGATGTCTGTGGCTAAAACCATGGGATTAATTGTCATGTTCTTAGGAACATCAATTCCCAGTACTTGACTAGCTGAGTAATAAGTGTATTGAAAGTATTCTTCAAACAAAGCCATAAAGAATGGGGGCTTATCTTCACTAGAGAACCTCATAGTTTGGTTACCCACACCTTTAACCCTATGTAGAGGAAATTTCCACCTTGTGTAACTTGTTTCCATGGTGCGGTATTCCTCCAACAAGTCTCTAATTCATAATTTTGTTTTTTAGGAAGTGTCTAGCTGAAAAATCATGGAAACAAAAATCTAGCTTTATGACCATGAACTATGACCTATCAGGAAAATGAATTGCTCTCATATTTGGATTGTAATTCTTTTCCAACACCTTGATTAACTCTACATTCAAAAATATGTTGGGTACTACAATTTTACCCAAATTCAGATTCCACAGGTTTGACACTGGGCTATGCCAGAATTTCTTCCTATAATGATAAATAAAGAGGTCATAACCCCTACATAGAGTCCATACATCTCCCAGATTTTCTATTTATCTACTAATGTCACATATGATGGGTTAAGTTGTGCTATTCTTTTGAATTTTGTCCCAAACCCAAGACACTAATCGATTAAGTCTTGATTCAATTGCGTAGCTTCAGTTTTCTATATTTTTGCTTTCTATTTGCCTGGGGTTTTTTCCATCTCAAACCTACTCATGCAATGCTTTCATTTACTTACTAAGAAAATACTTTGAGCTGAGTCTAGACCACTTACTAGGATAAATGCTGCAAATTTACAGCTGCCTACCACCACCCAACTTGGTTCTCCAAATCCTTCAATTACAATTCACAATGATTTCAACTTCTTTGAGGTCGTATTTATCAAATTTTAGGATAGTTCATCCAACCCTGGTTCATAAATGGCGCTCACACCACCTTTATGATCAAGTTCTTCATTAATAGTGGTAGTCTCATTGATATTTTCATTAGTCACATCAATCGGAATAATCATCATTTCATAACTTTTGAAGATACTTTTAATTAAAACACCCATTGTTTCTTTGATATGTCGATATGGCGGTGTTTTTCCCTTCCCTTCTACTATTTACTGCACTACCACCTTGATCAAGGCTTCTTGTTGTGGGGTTGCGGTGTATACCACTCTACTGCATATGTTGCTCATCTTCTCAGTGGTATAGCGATGTATGCTTTTGATCATTACTTGAAGAGTGTCGATGAGACAATCTTATTTGTCTTACCGATATCTCAATGTCTCATCGACATTAGATCTTATGTTCCTCCAATGTTGTTTGCCAGTGTCGATGAGACAATTTAATGTCTCTTGTCGATATGCCACTATCTCATTGACAATTACTTTGTTATAACCAAGATTTGTGTTTCATCGAGCACTTGTAGATATACCTTGTCAATGTGACGAAAGTGATTCTCTCCTCGATATTCCTGTATCTTGTTGACATTCATTGTTTTACATCATTGATGAGACATATAAATAAGTATCTTTGACATAGGGGTGTCTCATCTACATTTCTGATCTATGCTTTATGCTAATGTTGGGGAGACTTTGGAGGGACTCTCATCAACATGGTGTTGTCTTGGCGATATTCTATGAGCAATCATAGGAGTATTTCAAAGGAGGAATACACTTTTATGTTGTGATCAAGGGTTTTATTTCGAATCTCACGTGAGGGATTTTGTTAAATTTAAGTTATTATGACAGGAATTCTATGCATATGGTGGATGTAAGATATGAGTGAAAATGGAAGTATGCAAAAATAATTAGGATGGAATTTTGGCTACAACAAAATCCATGTTTAAAAAAGGATGATTCTTATGGCCTAAACTTTGAAATTCTTCAGTAATATTATTTGTTGATACAAATTACCTATTGCAATATCCTTAAATTGTTCAATCTTTGGTATGAATTATTGGCAGAAAAAATTAGGATTACTTGGATGCTTCTTCCATTCATTTTGTATCAACATATGTTCATGAAGAAACAAAAGTTAATAGCTCAATCAGGTAGAGCTTTTGTGATTTTCAAATGAAGAGTAAGGTACAATTTTATTTCTGCTACATTACATTCATGTGCATAAACAAAATCAAAAGATTAGATTACTAGATTGCACTTATATAGATGCATATAATATAGGAAAGATTACACAATCCTTTCAAAAATGTAGTCTTTATTTATAATGTAAATGTATGTTGTTCCACAGAAGTCGTGGAACTGACTATTTGAATGCATATAATTGAAAAACTATACATTTATAGATACAAAAGAGAAAAATGCACATAAAGAGAAAGGGGACAATGATGAATCTCAGTTTCTTTGTTTTGCATCATCTTCAGTCTTCCTGCTTGTCTAAGCCTCCAAGTTGATGTCTTCCTTGTTTCTCCTAGGTTCCCTACATTTGAGTGAGAAGAGTGTTGTTAGAGCAATGAAGGATCACCAGCCAAAATATGTGCATACATCTATAAACATATAATTTGATCATCATGTGCATAAATAACTTGCATACCATAGATGTCCAAGAAAACAAGAAAGTTATCAAACATATCTATCATATGCTCGGTTTTATCTAAGATGTTTTCTCATTGCACAGGTATAGATAAAATTGGGCTATTTTGTTTGTCTGGTTACAACATGTGGGTTGAAATGTGGCTCCCACAAGGGTTGAGCCCAACCTGCTGCCCCATTGTTTCATTTGAGAAGGATAATCAAAAGTAAACCATCCATGAAGCATTAAATATTAATCTTTGCAAGGATAGTGGAGTATATTGGCAAGGGGTAATCTCCTTATTGATAAAGATTTATCCTTATTAATAAGAACATTACACTATCAACATAGCCATGATTCTAACAAAACTGATCATCAAGGATTCCAAGATAGTTTTCATTAACAATCTAGTTAAAATTAAGTAGCCCCAAGCATCATAATAGTCACAAGAATTGAACATGAGGGGTAGTCATGTAGATTAAAAGCTTACACAATAGTCATCACTTGCAAAGAAAAAGACAACATGTTTCCACATAACAAATTAAATTGAATGCTTGAAAGGTACAATGATGAAGTCCATAATAGTGAATGTTGCTTAAGAGGGATTGAAGGACAACATTTTGTATTAAGGAGAATAAGGTAACCTCAAACTCTATTGTACCTGAGTATGATAGTACCTAAGCTTCTAGTGTTTCTAGATGGAACCTATAGCAGAAAAGTGTAGTCTCCATCTGAAGGAACCATCTTCAGAGCTCTTCCCTGAAATGAGGGTTGAAAACATTAGAAGAAAAGAAATACCATAATTCTAAAGTAACAATTTGTATCAAGACAAATGTCAAAAAGTATAATTAAAAAGACAAATCCTTACAATTGGACCAAATAGATTTATGATTTTATCTTTAGAATGTAGGAACTTTCTCTGTCAAAGCTTCACGACCTAAAATTGGATCTCCAATTGGACCAATAAAATTTATGATTTTATCTTTAGAATATAGGAACTTTCTCTATTTGATATTCAAGACCTCAAATTAGATCAGAAGTTGGATAAGCATATTTATTATTTTATCTTTAGAATGTAGTAACTTCCTTTGTCGGATATTTGGAAATTCCTACACACAAGTTCTGCTTCCGAGCGAAAAAACCTGGAAGTGTTTCACACCAGCTCAAGGTACAATCCAACCTAGTTATGACACTGATAGCAATCCATTTTTTCTTGGACCGTCCATACCCGAACGTTGCATCACAATCTATTCTTCCTGCACATAAAAATGCCACATATTAACCCCTTCTAAATAAAACTCAAAATACCATGAAACAATGAGTCCCCTATATTAGTAATTAGGCAATCTATAGGGCATAGTTTGATTTTATACAAGGATGCTCATGAAAGGAATCTTCAAGTGACAATGAGTGAGTTGTTTGAGATTGCAGTTGATGATGCAATATCTAGTCTTAAAGGTAGTTAGCAAAGTAGTGAATGTGCAAGAAAATAAAATTGTACACAAAAAATAATTCACAATGTTATCTTGCATAATGCCTTCTTTTGAATAAAAAAATCTCATTGTATCTTGATGAAAGTAGTGACCTTAATGGTCAATCACTGGCAACCATGATTTTAAAACATGTTATTGTGCTTATGGAGGCAGCATTTTAAGCAAGGCGGTGAGTGGTGGTTTGGAACAATGGAAAGTATGAAGGACTTGCTTTATATGCATACTATGCAATCTATCTTAAGACAACATTCTTAGAAGAGATTGAAGATGGATTATGGAACTCAAGGGTTACATGATAAATATTAAAGCAAAGACTGAGATCTATTTAAAAGCCACTATCATGAAGATATTAAAGATGTCAAATGCAAAACCCTAGCACCTAGAGTAATGAGCACAATGTGAAAGAGGATAGTGTGCTAGGGAAGATTTAGGGGATCTCCACATTCTCTAATCATAGGAAAATACATCATTTATTTATTTTTTTAAATTAAAAGAAATTATTCTAAACCCTATATAGAACACATTGATACTTCAAAAGCATCTAATTTATTTTTAAAAATTAAAAGAAGTCATTCTAAACCCTATATAGGATACATTGATACTTCAAAATCATCTTAAGGAACTTGAGATTATGCAAACATATGTCAATTAAATACCTGGATTACAAACAGTACTGTGAACATTGTAACCCTTGTTGATTAGAGTAGGAATGAGATAAACAACAATGAATCCTATGCCTCCTTACCACTATCTACCATTCTTTACTGAAACACTTCTCCATTTTGGTGGGCTACGCCTAAAAATAAGGTTTCAACAAAGGTTTTATTGTATGTTTATTAAAATGAAAACTCCATTTTGGCAGGTTATGCCCAAAAATAATATTTTGACAAAAAAATTAGAGTATGTTTATAAGAGTTTTAGTGTATCTTAGCAAGTTATATTCTTGATTCCTTAAATGATTTATTCAAATGGATTGTGACTGATGTGTTTTGTTGCGTTTAGTGTTGTAAATTGTAATGATTCCATGATTATTGTACTACCATTGTCTATTATCATACTCATTCTGGTATGGCGGGGTTTTTCCCTTCCCTTCTATTGTTTACCGCACTAGCACTTGTAGATATACCTTGTTGATGTGACGTAAGTGATTCTCTCCTCGATATGTTTGTATCTTGTTGGAATTTCACTATTTTACATCGTCGATGAGACATATAAATAAGTCTCTTCGACATAGGGGTGTCTAAACTAGCGCTAAACTTGAAGCTAAACTTGAAGCTAAAAATGTGGCGCTAAACTCAGAGCCAAAGGCGACGCTTACAATGGTGCCACACTCGGAGTTAATATCGACGCTAAATGCGGTGCTAATTTTGGCACAAATTAGTGCCTTAATTAGTGTCGACTTGTCCTCATCGGCACAAATAAATGCCAAAAATAGTTCCATCTCGATAAATAGCGCCGATGTTTTCAAAAAATTGGAAAAAATACATTAAAACAGTGGGTGGAAGAAAAAAATAGAGAAAAAGATGGAGCAAATCATAGGGATTTGTTGTAGTGTGTGATGTGTCTTCTTGGTGGTGACATTCAAGGGTTGGATTTCCTTTAAGAGTGTGACCTTTCCTAGCATATGACATTCATCTTAGTGGAAATTATATGGCTTGCATTCCCTAAGTTGTGAATATTTTATCCTCAACCAATTCTCTCTTGGTGACATTAAGCATGATGTTCCCTAAAGTAATACCTTTCATGAATTAAGAAAAACCCCTTTGAATATCCTATCCTATTACAATTTTTTCATGACCACCAAGCATAACACAACTTGCTTTCCAATGAAGCCTTTTTGTTTTCCATGAGTGTCTAGCATAATGCATCTTGCTAGCCTTGTGGAACCTCTTTTGTGTGGTGCCTTATCAAATTTATCAAGAGGTATAACTTCTGGTATGGTTGACGTATGGGAGCTTGTAGACCTGGCATTACTTTCCCATCAACCACCTTTTTGTGGACATACTGACCTAGTGTCTATTTCTCATACTTCTCTTGGTGGCTCACCTAGTGTATATCAAACTGCACTAGCCCTTGTGAGCATATTTTTCATGACTACTGAGCATAACACAACTTGCTTTTATGTCGATCCATGTTGTTCATAAGTGATTTTACATCCTTATGAGTGTATTTGATGGATGTAGCACAATACAACTTGCTAGTTCATGTCCTTTGCATTTAATCTTGACATTGTATGTTTATGTATCTTATCTTGATAATGTATGTTGTTCATAAGTGATTTTACATCCTTATGAGTGTATTTGATGGATGTAGCACAATACAACTTGCTAGTTCATGTCTTTTGCATTTAATCTTGGCATTGTATGTTTATGTATCTTATCTTGCTAATGTATATCATACAATCATGTGTGTCCATTTTTTCTTATGTTGATTTTCCATGGGATATTGATCCTAGGGGCTTGTACAACCTCCTTGATCTTCGACATCCTATCCCATCAACATTTGTGCACTTGGACCCCTCTTGAGGTATATTTGTCTACTTTAGTGTGATTTTCAGCATAGGGCTCATCCTCTCACTAAAGTGGGGGCTAAATGTAGTGACAAAAAATGTACTCCTTTACATTTTTTCACTTTGTTTGCCTCCCCTTAATTAATTGGACTTAATTAAGCCTCTAATTGGCCCAATTATGTATTTAAAAGCCTAATTAATCCCATTTTTTGAAAGGGGAACCTACATTAAAAAATTGCAAACATGAAATTAAACACCTTGAAAATTGTGTCCTAGATATAGGTCCTCAGACCCATTCACCCAAGGGCGAATGGATCCCCTTTAGATTACATAACCCAATTTAAAATATATTTTTGGTAATATTTTTATGATTCAAATTCAAATTGTGATTGTCAGCCTTTGATGTTTAATTTTAAAGAAATTAGAAAATCAATTATATCAATTCAAACTAAGCAACATTAAGGTAACTTTTACAATAGAAAATATTATTTTCAAGAGAATTGGAGAGTAGCTTTATCATTCATCTACAACAACATTCAAGATCTTATCATAATGTCAAGGTTACTTTCCTTCACACATGCTTTTGGAGCTAACATTGTGATGTAGGTTTCAAGAATTCAAGCATCAAATAAAGTGTCAAATCAAGCATTCAATGAATCCATTTCATGCAAGATCCAATCCTTGCAAATATGTGTTAGAATTTAGTCCTCCAAGGGCATCCATTAAATGGTTTGGTGAGTTGCAACAAGCTAGTTTTCATTCATCATTCTTTCCATTTATGATTTCATTTCATTATCAAGGTTTAATTACCAAACTAGCATTTGACCAAGGAAAACCCTTATACACCAAAAACAAACATTTTTCTTCTCTTTTTTTGTTTGGAGATTTATAGGTGGAGTGAAATTGGATCAAAAGTGCAATTTTGCAAAGTTTTCAAAATTTTCATCAAAGTTTTCAAGACATGGAATCTTACTTGTAGAATTTATTTCCGACTTTCTGACAGTGAGATTTAGAGGAATCAAGAGTGCATATACAAGAGAAGAGGACTATGAAATCAGAATTTGGATTCCTATAGCAGGACCCATTCACCTTAAGGAAAATCTATCCCAGGAGGACACTCAATAACAAATTTTTGTGACTAGTACACACCAACTTACCCTTCTCAAATCTACCAAAATTCTATTGTTTTTTATTGTTTTATGCTTTAAATTGATGATTCAAGTTTCACATTTCATAAATTAAGTTCATTGATAATTTTTTAGTTTTTCTCCCCAAAGTGCATTTTTTAGGCATATTTACCTTATCTTTTCATAAGGAAAAACAACCAATATATCTAATAGGGTTGATGAGCACCTAAGGGTTGAAATTAAATCCTACCTTTGGGGATCTCTTTTTCCTAATGAAAGAAGGTAGATAGGTGCATGCACTCTCCATTTTTCATCACCTACATTTTCTTTCATTTCACTATTATACATAATGGATTAGGTCTTGATATTTGTAGCATTGATCTTCTAGATAATCTTGGTGTGGATAAGAATATTATAGAACCCAATGATGTTAATATTTGTGGCTTTGATAATGTCAATAAGCAACCATTAGGAGTGATCATTCTACCCATTAAGGTAGGATCTGCTATTTTACAAACACCCATCCACATCATGCCATGACCTCTTTCATATACTCTTCTCCTAGGTAGACTGTGGATTCACATCATGAAGTGAGTTCCATATGCTCTTCACTCTGAGATGAAGTATGAATATAATAACAAGATAGACATGGTTAAAGCAGATGAAAACGTTATAATTTACAAGTTGAAGTCGAACATGACCCTTCCAACACTCTTAATACTTTGATTCCAACTTCAAAAGTAGAACCTCTATAAATTGATGATAATCTTAATTGTATGTCATCTATAACAAAAATATTAGATGATGATTGGAGTTCATTAGATTTTACACCCTCCTTTATGGGAGAGTACAAAATCTCACAATCTAAACCTAAAGATTCTTGTGTTCTAGATCTTGTTCTACATCAAAAGATTCAAAAATATCACCACCCCATGATGGTGATGGATACTCTTCAACTCCCATGCCTAATGAGTGGAAGATGCCTAACCTTAAAAAACTTAAAAAGGATTTGCATGCTTGGGTAAAATCCAATTCTTCTCAGGAGCATGTAGATATGATTTCTTCATCTAAGTTGGAAGAATGTTATGGCCTTGGATACAAAATTCTTTCTAAAACTAGATATAATTCAAAAATAGAACAAAAGGATAAGGATCAAGTGAAGTCTATACTATACTTTTCCAAAAAGGGTATAGGTTTCCAACTTTCCTCCCCATCTTCATTTAATGCTTTATCATCTACTGTACTTATGAAATCTTGTGGTAAGTGAGCAAGATTTTCTTCACAAGAGAAATAAATATCTTCTATTGTTGAGCAAGAGCATATTTTGTCAAGGCTTCTCAAATCCCACTTGATTACTCTTCCTCCAAAAACAAAAAATTAATTTTATAAAAAAAACTCATTTTGTGCATACCATCGAGTGCATGGTCATACTACTAATGGATTTTAGGCCTTTAGTAGTAAAATTAAAAAAATTAAGGATTTTGGTTCTCTTCCATGTGATAATGTACCTAATCATTCCAAACAATAATGATCTTTATTATATGGTATTGCTCCTCACTATGTGGAATTTTGTAGCTTGATGTGTTTGATCATTGTGATTCATGATGGTTCAATCTTAGGTGCAACCATATTTTTCATGGAAAAAAACAAGTCTTTTCAGTGGTTGTCCTTGTCTCTACACTTGGGGGCAAAGACAACTAGTTTTGAAGGTGTGCATTCTTTTCTTTCTTAAAATACCAACATAGAAAGTATGTTGACATTTTAAGGGGGGGGGGAATATATTACCCATATTCATTTCATTTCATCTTGTGAGTTTAAACTTATTGGAATACCCCTTTAGTGGTGGTGGTGCTTATAATTCCTCCTGAGATGTAGTTATCAATTCATCCCCTGTGATGTTAAGCATTTTTTGTCCCCTTGGACATTAAAATTTTATGCGCCCCTAGAGATTATTTTCGTTTGTCCCCTTCAACATTAAAATGTGAAATTTTACAAGATAGTCCATGGATTTGGCATAATGCACCTTGTTGATTCATAAACTTGAGCACCCTTTTTAACATAGCCACCTAGCATAACACAACTTGCTTGCCAGTGGAGCCATGTGTTTCATGAGTGTCTTAGCATAATTTAGCTTGCTAGCCTTGTGGAACCCATCATATTGCATGGATACCTAGAATAACACAACTTGATAGCCAATAGATCCATGTAGCTCATGAGTGATCTTACATCCTTGTGAGAGCATCATTTTTAGATAGTACATTTGATGAATTATTTTTGGAATTTGAGACAAATTTAAGACTAAGGTCTCTTTTCCTTACTAACTCGAATCCTTTTAGTACTAACCTTGTGTTTGAGTTTGTATAATTTTTTTGTATGTTTGTATCATCTTGTGTAGTGTATTATGTTGTGTTTTTTTCATGTATGTTTTGTGCTGTCATATTGCATTTTACTCTCCATGTGTGTTCCTTTTTCTTTATGTTGGCTTTCTATGGGATCTTGAATCCTAGGGGCTTGAACTTCCACTAGATCTAGTTCTGTCCTATCTCTTTGATATGTGGATAATCAGACCCCTCTTGACATATTTTATACTTTAGTGTGAGTCTACGCATAAGTTCATACTCTCACTAAAGTGGGGGCTAAATGTAGCATCATAAATTGTCACCTTTGACAATTTGACACTATGTTTTACTCCCCCTAAGTGATTGGAGCTATTTATCCACCTAATTTCCTAAATTATGCATTCCATGGCCCATTTGGACATTTATCAAGAAAACCCATTTGAAAAACCAAAGAAAACATTTAATATTTTTCTCTTGACACCTGACATCTCACAAAATAGGGCCAAGACTAAGTTTCCCTAGGCGACTTGGTCCCCCTATTTTTCCTCCAAAATTTAATTTCTAGAGTTGGCATTTTATTATTTGAATTTCAAATTTCAAATGCCAGCTGTCAGGATTTAATTTTTAGGAAATTAGATTAATAGCCTATAAAAACCTAACTTCATTTCATCATTTCAAATTTAAGAGGCATTTTTGGGAAGCAAGATCATTATCAAGAATTATTTTTAAGTCATGAGAATTCAAGAGAAGATTCATTGCAACACTCCAACATTGAAGCATCATTTCAAGTTTTATGTGAGTTTGTTCATGCTTATGTTATCATTTTATTTGTGAGATCTAACCCTTGTAGGTCTTCCAAGCATTCAATCCAATTTGCAATCAAGCCTTGAGGTGATGTGCATGAATTTAGTCCTTCAAGGAAAATCATATATGGGTGGTGAGTTGTAGTTTTTGATTCATCATTCATTTTTTATTTAGCCTCTATCCCTTAAAAGTATAAGCTCTCTATCAACAAATTTTCCACTATGGAGGTGGAAACACCAACACGGGGTTTTACTGAGGCAAGCCCCTATATGGCACAACTCTTCCTCTCTCTTTGAATGTGTAGGTTTCAAATCTAAGGAAGCTTCAGGACCATTTTTTCATTGTTGTATTCAAACCCTATAACTTGACAACATATGAAAACTTAATTATCTCATCATCTGACAATGATCTAATAATGAGACATGAAAGGAAGAAGGCTCTAATTAGGCTCTAGAGGATTGCCAAAATAGATTTCAAATCCAATTACAATGACATGCTCACCCTAGTGACTTAGTCCTCTAAAATTAGGCTCAGATTTGAACCACAAGTGCACAACACTATACTCTTTTCAGATATGGTCTCAAAATTTGACTTACAATTTCTATTTTTTTTTATATTCCCATCAAAATAGTGTATTTTCATAGTCATTTACCTACATCATTGCATTTTCATCAAAATACATTTTCAACCCCCTCCAAATAAATTCAAATCCAAGCCTGGTTGACTCACCTTCAAGGTTGCAATTCAATCTAATTCCCTTGTCAATCTGAATTCTAATGTTTTGTAGTGAAAGGTGGATAATCCTAGTAAAACCCTAGGATCACTTTTCCCACATCACAACTATGTTATGAATAAAATAATAATTTTATCCTCATTCCTTTTGTTGGTGTTATAAATAATTTGGAGGAAAAACAACTAAAATTTCATGTAGAGAAAGAGTTTGATATCCATAACATACTTTAAAAGGAGAATAGCCTATTGAGACATCTATAGCTTGATTATAATAAAATATAAAGATAGGTATCCCATTGTTTATTCTTGTTGTAGTAGATCCTAAGAGACTAAACTAAATTCCTGTCAACCACTTTACTCTAACCATTTTTTATGTGGATGAAAAGTTGTTAGATCATATTGTGTTGATTTATTATTGGGAATTTTTATGGGAGATGACAATTATTTATCTCAAAGAGCTCCTCACAGAGAATGATATCTCTAAAGCCCATTATAATTCATTCTCAAGGATTTATTGTAATATTTTTGGTTTTTTCTTGATATTTTTCTTTGTCAATTATGTAAAAGGTCAATTTATTTTCCTTCAACTCACTCAAGGTTGATTTTACCTAGTCTTCTCTAGGTTTCAAATAGATAAGCTTGATACACCAAGTATGAGAGAGAGAGAGAGAGGGTGCAGGAAAGCATTCCCTTAGAGTGTTGATTTATATGTCTTGTGTGAACTCATTTCAATTAGTAGTTTGATGGTTTGATAATTGCTAGGAATAAAGCTCATAGCTAAAAAAATGCAAGGACATAGAAATTGTGTTTTGAGCTAGTTTAAAGCTAATAAACTAAATAGTTTCACTTTATACTAAGTATTAAAATGAACTATTAAATTTAATGAAATAAATCACATCCCATGTTGTGTTTTTTCCAATGAATAAGTCAATTAAGAATTTAAAAAAAATATTAACTAATGCAAGTACAACTAAATTATTTTTGTTGAATCCAAGAAACTATAACAAAATGTTATAGATGTGGAGCAAGGTAGGAACTAATTTAAATTATTCTAATATATTGAAAATGAATAACTACATCCCACACCTATGATATGAATTCTTTCATATTTATAGAAAATTATTATGGAATATGCATCCTTAGTGATCTAGTGTGGTATCCTCCTCTTCTCTTGTATCTGGAAGCTTTGCTTGATAAGAAGATGATAGGAAAGACAAATAATACTTGAGGAATAAGATATTGCAAGACTATTATTGTGTTGTGAAGCTTAGAAACTTGTAAAGCGATGAAATACAAATCCTTGAGGCTATGTAGAGATTGATATCTCTATAAAATGAATTGGACCTTTGTTAAAAGCCTCTAGAAATGAGACTCTAACCTATTGTAATGGTTGTGGAAGGAGAGGTAAGAGTTAAAAAAATATTTAGAATAGGAAAAAAAAGACCCATGATATAAATCTATTTAGGGGAATAATAATGAAAAGAAGAAAATTGTGAGGGGCTTTCTTTCACTTCTATGATTTTGGACCTAAAAGGAGAAAGACCAATTTCCAACCTTTCACTCAAGAACAAACCCTTGAGATTTCAATGCAAAGGAGATTGAAATCTAGGAAAGGGAAGGTTCTATGGATTGAACAATGTATAATGAGGGGTTCACCACCAAGTATAAACTTGGAAAAGACAACATGCTAGAAAACATAGTGTGATATGCAAACAAATGCTAAATTATCTAAAAAGATGAACAAACTATAATGAAAAGCTATGAAACTAGAAGTGTGCACCTGGAAAATTGAAGGAAGAATGGAGGTCCAGATCACTAAAAAATTTTGATGTTGAAGCTGATTGGGACTTATATGCTAGGCTAGGCGAATCAATACAATTTCTGAGAAAATGCATAGGAGCAGGTTTCAGCCAAAAGGGTATCCAAATCTGCAAAAATCTTGTTTAGACCTATACAATGGGACTCATTCACCAATAGTGGTGAATCAATCCACTTCTATTTTTCTAGAAATTTTGAAGCGGATTATGTGCCTCTCGTTCAGGTCTTCTCTTTTTGACTCGTTTCCATATCTGAAAGTACAAAATATCACTTGTAGGTCTTCTCTAGGCTTCTCAAGGCTTTATGACAACTTTGACAACTTTGAGGAATTAACAACATTTCTCCACCTTAGCTTCTTGGTAAATCTGCAACCTAGCCCAAACCCTTACAATTATGCTTGGAATGGCCACAATGGATGTGGTTATTGACTTTAGCTTGAAGGAGATTGATCTTGAATGTAATACTTGCTTGGATCATGAACTCTACATCAAAAAAATTAGTATAATAACAAACATGAAGAAAGCAATCTTTGACATGATATCTGTAGATAGGGAAAAATCAGTAGGTTTAATGTGTTGAAAACAATAAACTAATTAAATCCTATCAAGCACCATGAAGCACAAACTAGAATGAAAATGCAAATAAAAAAAGAACATGCAAACCAATTTTCAAACTTATATTTAATTGACCTCCATGGCTCTTCTCCATCAGCACAAGAATGCAATATTTTGAAGGTTGATTGTTGGAGGAATGTTGATTGCTCAATTCTACAGCATAACGATGTGATGAAGGTGATAGATGAAGATGGATGGAAGATTGAAGACTAATTTTGATAGAGTGAGGATGCTAGATGAAGATTCGATACAAATGGCCTGTGAAAGGTTAGATTTATAGAGTTTCAATGTGGACAGAGATAAGATTTGATAAGATTCGATAAGGATTTGATTTTTGACAAAAGAGGAAATACAACGAGATGAGATAAGATTTCAAAAAGATAGAAGGATTCCGATTTACTATTTTAAAGGAAATAAAACAAGATAAGATAAGATGTGAAAAGATAGAAAGATTTTGATTCTCTTTTAACGGAAATAAATCCTGAAAAAGATGAGAAGGATAATTGATGAATTATCTAATTAAATAAATTAATTAGATACACATGAGTTCAAATTTTGGAAAGAAAGCGAGAAGATCTTTTTAAGATTTTATTAATTAAATAAATATTTGATTTATTTAATTAATGTTGAATTTATGATTTCATCAATTAAATAATATAAATTCTTTAATTAACATTAGAAGAATGAATAGAAATGATTTAATTAATTAAATAATATAAATTATTTAATTAACATTAGAGGAATGGATGGAAATGATTTAATTAATTAAATAATATAAATTATTTCATTAACATTAGAGGAATGGATGGAAATGATTTAATTAAATAAATAATAAAAATTATTTAATTAACATTAGAGGAATGGATGGATTATGCATAGGAAGGGAATAAATGAAATTAGTCAAATAAATAAGATTTATTTAACTAATTAGATGATGACATGGGTACCTAGGGAAAAACATACTACAAGATGTCTAAATGATGCAATGTTGTGACAAGGTATCGTAAGAGGGCATTTTTTGGTGTCTACATTTTGCCCCTCTTTGAGATGATGTTCGACATGATGAGATTTGTGTTGAGTAACATCATTTCAAAGAAGCTAAGGTATGGATAGAGGAAAATTAATGATGATGCCCCCTCGAGAGGATAGTCGGGTTGAACAAACACGGGTAGGCTCTCGAAATGAAATGATAAAGGGAGAGATGGGTCAAGAACTAAAGATGAAGGAATGGATAGAAGAAGTGAAGGATGCATTATGTTGCAATGAAAGTGAGCAACCATGATGTTTGATTTAGCACTGGATGTTATGCACCAAGATATAAGGACCAAGGTGACGATTTCTCTCGTGCCCCAGTGTAATACAACCTTGAATAGACGTATGAGGAAGTAGAATTAGAGCATTAAAGTCCTAATGCACAAAAGGTATGATGTGACCTTAGATGCAAAGGATAGTGCAAAAAGCTACTCCAACATACACAAGATATGAATATTAGCTGGAATGATACGGATTTGATACAAATGCAAGATAAAATGATAACACACACAAGCAAGCAAGCAAGCATGCACAAATGATTCAAAAACAAACAAGGTAGTGCCCCTGTCAAGCTGTAAACCATTGATTGATTGATTGATTGATGATGATGATAGTGTTGTCATTGCGGGGAATGATATATCCCTAGATCAACACAAGGATGATGATAATTGATTGATTGATTGGTTGATTTGGTTTACAACAAGGTTAGGATCAAGACCAAAGGATGTGATTGGATAATTTGACAAGATCGATCGACTTGATTGGTATGGATTAAGGATTGACTTACATTTGGATTATGACTTGGATTGAATCAATTGAGTTGATTGGATGAAATGGTTTTGATGAAGATGATTGATTTGGTTGAATGGTTGGATGATTGGATTGAGGTGAGGGATTGAATCGATGAAATTGGAAGAAGTAATTAGATGGATTGATTTTATTGCTTAGATTTTTTCTTTGGTATTTGAATTTTTTTGGATTTTTTTTGGATATTTTGATTTTTGGACTTTTGAAATGTTTTGATTTTTTGGATTTTTGAAATGTTTTGATATTTTTATTATTTTTTGAATTTTTGAATTTTTGAAATGTTTTGATTTTTTTTTTGCATTTTGTTTTGGGGATATTTTGATTTTTTAATTTTTTTTAAATGTTTTGAGGTGTCAAAGGATGAAAATTTTGAGTACCCTTTGTGCTAGATACCAATGACAAGGGGAAAACCAAGTCTAGGTGCAAGGAGATAGATGGGATTGATGGATGAAAGCTAGGGTGGGTGATGGTATAAGGGATAAAAGGCTCATGGTCGATGGATAGATGGAAATGATAGGTCATAGTGAATGGAATGGATGTATGCATCATAAGAGAGCAAGGATGTGATTTCCAAAGACTATGTCGCATAGGAATAACATGCCCCATTCTAGGTACAAGACTTAGGATTTTTCTAGACAAAATGTATAACAATAGGATAATGATATGATTGGTTTAGATAGGATGAGGTATGTCAAGAGATACCCAAAAAATGTTTCAACATTTTTCCCCTATATCTTCATCAAGATCAAAAGGAGAAGGGTGGATGAATGGACTCAATATGATAGGTATGTATGATGGCTAAAGATGGTAGGTAGGATGGAAATGATATGATATGAAAATGATAGGTTGGATAGATAAGACATTGTGCCCCCAAGTATAAGTGACATAGAAGATCAACTTACACATGACACCTGTTCACCAGGTTTTCATCATGGTACTTATCCAAGGTACCTATTTACCAGGTTTTCACCATTGGACGAAGGGATTTATCTTTACTTTTTTATTTTATTTTTTATTTTTTTGTTTTTTTTTTAATTTTATTTTTGACTTTTTGGATAGGAGAAGGGGAATATGGATAGGAGGGACTCAAGTGTCTAGTTGCATGAAAGGTGATAGTCCCACTAGGGATGGATGCCATTGCATGGACCATGTCAAATTTCATTATGCTCATAGATGTCGGTAAGGGATGACATGAAAGGGAGATGGAGTAGGTAGATGATGGATTATGATGTGGATTATGTAGAGAAGATGATAGGGATTATATGGGACTTATGGAAAAGATGAATGGGGAGGCTTAGCCAAAAGCATGGACCATAGGAAGGTGGTGGGGGAGATATGTAGGATAATGAGTGAAGGGCGAGGGGATGAAGGTATGTGGAATTGGTGTGAAATGGAAGGGATACATGACCAATGGTTGCACACATCGTGATAAACGTTGAAGCTTTTGATGTGGATGTGGTGTAGGAAGCAATGGAGATGTTTTCTTAGGAGATGGTGGATGTAGTGCTTTTGGTACCCCCATAGACTTAGTATTTTTATGATTTTTGTTTGCCTTGTGGGATTTTTGTAATTTTTGAATAGAATGTGCATTTTGGATGGGATGGGATGGTTGGGATTTTTGTGATGTAGATGCCTCATTTGACTTGCTTTCTTTTGGCTTAGGTACCCAAACCATTTTAGCTTTTGTCTTTACTTTTGGAGGTATGGGCTTATATAACTTTTTAGATGTACTAGGCTTTGATATTTTGCAATTGTATGCTAAGGCATTAGGACCTTTAGAATTTTTGACTTTATGTGTAGATGCATCCAAATTTTTATTTTGAAATCCCTTGGGTTTGGTGGAATAAGTGGAAGCTTTATGTTTAGACAATGTGTGCATTGATTGATCATGATTAAGATGTTTAGAGGATTTATGGGTAGATGGATAAGAGGATTGGATGGTAGGAATATTAGGTGTTGGGAGTAATGGTGGTAAAGTGGATGGAGGGATATTAGGAGTTGGAAGCAATGGTGGAAAATTTTATGGTGGAAGGTGTATGGTCACATGCTTTTTACATTTGTAGGATGATGGAAGGGGGATGGCAATATATGTTTTAGGGATACGATAGGCTTTATGATGGAAAGTGGAATTAGGATGCATGGAGGAAATACCAACATCTTTAGGTTGTTGTCCTTGGGGTGTATGTCCAAGGCCATAAGAGCGTGGAGGTAATTTGACATGGATGGGCTCCAAAATACCTTGTCCATGAAGGTCTAGACCTTTACCTTGGTGGTTCATGTTTTGGAGTGTGCAATGGACAATGGGACTAGGTGTAGGTGGAACGCTAGACATGATTTCCTTATTGGATGGAGAAAATGAAGCAAGGGAAGATAATGGTTGTTGTTGTTCTAAGGAGGAATATTCATGAATGAGGGTGGAAAGACCAAGTGGATATGATGGACTTGCAATGGGGTCGATATTGGGTGATGGAGGATCATTAGGATCTTGATTAGCATTATGTTCACTTAGATCCAAGGTATTTGTTTGGTCTTCTATGTGTGCTTGTGAGGAACTTATCTCATCGTAGAAAGTGGATGTTTGTGCATCATGGATGGGTGAGGTGGAAAGCTCTTGACCATGGAATGCATAAAGTTGGCTAAGAGGATCATCATGGTTTTCTTGATCATAAAAGGGGTCTTGATCAAAGATGGAAGATTGATCATGAATAGTATTAGGTATGTTATGAATGGAATCATTGGGAGGGTGTTGATCTTTATGTGGATAAGGGGGAAATGTTTCCTCATGTTTAGGATTTTTCTCTTGACATACCTCATGACTTATTTGAATGGAGGTGGAAGGGGATTTCTCATGGAAAGACTTGTCATGTTCTTGATGGTCAACAACATGGACACATGATGGAAGTTGACTTGGACTTAATGGGGGAGACTCTTGAATTGGCTCAAGGGGTTGTGGATGACATGGTTGGCTTGAAGGACTTGGCATGATGTTTGAGGAATATTTTGTAGGTTCAAGTATATGTGTTGAATGACATGGCGACAATTGATTCCTTGCTTGTATCCCTTGGGTCACATCCCTTGGAGGTGTAGGGGTGGAAGGTGTTGGCTTAGGGTTTTGATTTTGATTGGATGATGGTATGATAAAGTTATAGTGTGCATGTGCTAGATTGGTATTCCCCTTGTCAATGGTTGCATTAAGACTTAAAGGCTCTTGATTTTTTTTCCCAGGTGGACTTAAATTCACATGTGTTTGTCGTGATGTGGCTTGATAGGTTGATGTGGCATTGACATACAAAGAAGTGGATGGATTAGATTGGTATGAGGTGGAAAAGGATGACACATAAGGTTGAGGTGGTATTGGTTGATAATGAATGGATAGGGGATGATGTTGTGGTTGTTGGATTTGAAAAGTGGCAATGAATTGATTGGCTTGAGCTAGGAGGTGTTGGATTTGAGGTGATTTACTTTGTTGAAAATCTTGGAAGAGGATTTGAAGGCTTTGTATGGTTTGGTGCTCTAGGGGTTGGGGTATTTGGTGAAGTGTTTGAAGGAGGTTGTGAAGTTGTGATGATAGGTCTTTGTGTTCAAATGTGGGAATGATGTCACACATGTGTGTAAGCTCTTGCACATCAATTTGTTCCTCAAAGTGTGCAACATAGTTTATGTCATCATTAGAGGTGGTAGGAGGAGCCCCACGAAGTATGATTTTAGGTTTTGGTTTTGTTTCATTATTTATATTAGGGAGAGGGCCTCCTTGAATTATGATCTTGGGCTTAGGTTTTGTCTCATGATTTGGCCTAGAGGGACAGCCCCCTTGGATTATGGCCTTGGCCTGATGATTAGGATTGGGCTTGTTTATGATTAGGACCATTTGACAAGTGGTGACTAGGACTAGGTTGGTGATGGTGATGATGTGGAATGATTAGATTGGATGACTTGATTGATTAGGATGAAATGGATAGGATGTGGCTAAGAAGGCTGATTAGGATGAAAGTGATTAGATATGAATGTGTTGGAAGAAGGTGTAGAGTGACTTGTCTTTATGTGTTTGGTGTTTAGCTTGATTTTGCAATGTTTAAATGAATGATCACACATGTACACACATAAGCAAGTTTGAATTTTGAAATTTGAAGAATGTTATGATGATTATTAAACAATCACACATGGAAGACACATCAACAAGCCCTACGACTAGTCAAGTGGGGTATGGCCAATTAGGTCTCAAGCTAGTCTGCACAAGGTTGACTATGGAATGATTTGAAAGAAAAATCCTACCACACAGTTGGGAGAAAGGGGTAACCCACCCTTCACCTGCACTTCCCAAAGGTATAAAGTTTTTTGGGGCTTAGCCAAGAGTGACAAGATTTTAACTCCCAAACAAGCGTGTCTTTCAATTCACACTTTGATTGAGGTTGTCCCCAAGGGTGATGGAATCCCCTTGTAGGCCTCCTATGAAGGGTTTGACAAAAGAAAACCAAGTGAGGTGTTTGTGATCACACACGCACTTGATTCACACTCACAGTTATTAATTGACCCTTAGAAAGGAAATGTGTGCAAGAAAGAAATGGAAGCACTCGTTCTTTTTAGATCCCAAATCAAGATGTGATGGAAGACAATGGTCAATTTTAGACCCAATTTTTGAAGTGTGATTGAAGTAAAGATTCATTTTAAGAGCCCATATCCAAATGTGTTTGCAAACAATGATTAAAAGATGACAAATGAAACGAGTGCACCTGGTTATTTTCTCTTTCCAAATTGATTTTTTGACTGATCCAAATGTTTTTCGAGCTTCGTATGATTCACCGACAAGTTACCAAGACAAAAAAAAAAAACAAATTACAAATGTGCTAGAACAAAAGTCATATGCGCTGAAGAATATGTGAGAATTTGAAAAATTTAACTCTATAAAATTTGATAAACACCTACACCATTGGATAGCTTATGAAATTCTACCCCATTTCAAAAAAAAAAGCTTCGAAAAAGACCAAAATATGACCAAGATATGGCCATTTTAAGATTTACTATAAAAGCGCTAAAACAGAGGCCATATGTGCTAAAACAGACCTTGTATGCACTAAAATAGTGCCAGATGTGCTAAAATAGTGTCAGATGCGCTGCAGAAAACCTTAAATGTGCTAAAAAAAGTCCTAAATGTGCTTAAAAAAAAAAATTACAATTTTTTTAATGAAATGGACTAAGTATATGCGTCATTTTGTTCCCTAAATGTGCTGAAACAGCTCCTGAATGCGCCGAAAGACCTGCAAAAGCGCTGAAATAAACCCTGGATGCACTACAGAAATCCACGAATGCACTACAGAAACCCATGGATGCACTAAAACGAGAATTTTTGTCAGAAAGCCGAATTCCAAAACATAAAACCTGTCAGAAAACCTGCAAGTAGATGTTAAAAACGGGGCAAGGCCCATGGTGGGTGCCAAAAATGTGTGGTCGATTTTAGATTGTGATAAATGTAGATTAGAACAAATATTTATCAAACACGCTGATAGAAAATTATATTAAAAATAGAATTTAAATGAAAATAAATGCAAACTCTTTCTTTTGTCTTTGATGTCATCCTATCATCCTCTATCTCCAGTGTTTTTGTTGATTCCAACTGGCTCTCAAATCTTGGGCTAGGCTCAACAAACGGTCTTCCTAGAGAACAAGATTAAATATGAATGCATACAATACTATGCTAAGATGTGATTATGCCGATACTAGACATGATTGATAAAATGAAAGATTTATGAAATTGATAAAAACAAACTAAGGATGCTAGAACAATGCTAGAATGCATGTAATCTATAATCTATATGCATTATATGTTGTAGGTGTAACCAATGCTTGGATTCAAGGGATATTTATAGAGTTTTCAAAGAATTTTGATTGGCTGAAGTGATCAACGGCTGTGAAAATTCCTAGCAGATCGAACGGTTGAAGATGGACAAGACTAGAGAGAAAAATAGAAGAAAACATAAAGCAAGCTTTGTTTCCTTTTTCAAAAAAGAGATAAAATGAGATGATAAAGATGAATTGTAAAAATCATCTTTTTGTAAGATTTTGGAAATATTTTGAAGAAGATAAATAATGAATTATTAAATTCAATTACTCATTTATGGGTGACATGGAGATTTTTCTTAAAATAGAATATTTACCCCAGATTTGAAGAATAATGGAGGATTTCATAATTAAATAAAATATTTAATTATGATTTTGAAAAGATATGGAAGATATTTAATTAAACTTTTTAAGAAATGACATGTAAATGGAATTAATTAAATAAAATATTTAATTAATTAGAAGAAAGATTTGAAAAGAAATATTTAAATTTAATTAAATCAGAAAGACTTAATTAAATTCAAAAAGTGATAATTAATTAAAATAAATGAAGTGTATTTATTTAATTAATCAAGTGGACATATGAATGTGAAATAATTAAATAAAAATTGATTTATTTAATCATGACAAAAGAATAAATTGAATGAACAATATAATTAAATTAATTAAATTTAATCATATGTAGAGGACTTTAGAGAAATTAATTAAATAATAAATATTTAATTAAATGCCAGGATTAATCAGACATGACCAATTTTATGCATATACAATATCTGATACTTGAAGATGATCTTGAATACTTGAAAATCTTCCCTTGAAATGCCTTGAATGCTCTTGTGAATGCTCAAATGCTCTTGTGAAGTCTTGAATGCTTGTAAAGTTTGCTAGGTATGAATACTTGAATGATTGGTAGGTCAAAAATGAGTGAAAGAACCTTGTATTTATACTTAATTATGCAAGAATTTTTGAAATTACAACACTACAAGCCGACATCAGATCTAGGAGAATAAAATCCCACCATAAATTTAATTTGAATTTGAATTTTGGTCACATGGGACTCATTCACCCAAGGTGGTGAATGCGTCCCATCACACATAATGTATGGGACCAAAAATGAAAAATGTGTGAAATGTGTGAAACCTGCATCAGGGGAAAAAAGACCTAGGTGAGACTCATTTTCCCAAGATGGAAAATGAGTCCTAGACACTAAATTTGGGCCACAAAAGCCAAGAACACTTGAATTTTGATTGGTTACTGATTGGTGTCATGATTATCCTCGAAAAGATGCAATAAATGAGGCTTGTGGTTGCAAAATAGAGCCAATTAAAGCATAAGAAAGCTAAATTATTAGTGACAAGCCTAGAGGAATGTGAAAGTGTGTTACAACACTTTACAACACTCCAAATAAGGAAAGGTTAAGATTCATTATGATTAAAATTATGTTTATTATGCTTAGTTAATTGATAAAACCCTAGAAAAGTGTGAAACTGTGTTACAACACTTCACAACACTTTTGCAAGGCACCATTAAATTCCATTAGTTCACAAGGGCCCAAGAACTAGTGTGAATGTGTTATCCATATTACAACACTAAATCAAGGCAACATTAAGCCAAAATCCACAAGAAGGACCCAAACGAGTGCGAAAAATGTCAAAGGACCCTTTTTTTATCACTACACATAGCCCCCCCTTTAGTGAGAGGATGAACCTACTTCAAACTCACACTAAAGTAGACAAACACACACCAATAGGAGTTCCAATGAACCAATGCTAGCAAGATAGGACAACAATGATCAAGGGGGGTGATCAAGCCCCCAGGATCAAAATCCCATGGCAAACCAAACACAAGCACAAAGGAACACACATGAAAATGACATAAAGAAAAATGACAAGGCTAGTCATACATTGCCAAAGATGAAAAAGGAGAAAAGAAATAAAACAATCGGATCAAGCTTTGACCGTTTGTACATCTCGATGTAGATCAGATCTAGGTTCTTTGTCTGGAAAATTCATACTCACTCTGAGGCGACGGAACCTAGCTGTCTACTAGGTGAGAAGTCCTAAAAGGTGAGAAAAATACACTCATGGTTGGTATGCACTCACACACATGCAAGTGGCTATGGGGAAAGTCATGCCTCATATTGGGCTTCCAACTCAACCATCCCAAATTTATACCTCCTGATAAGTTTAATAAGGTGCCACACAAAAATGATTTTCGAGCTTCATGAGACAAGCAAAACTTCATAAGCTTGGAGCTCATGAACAAAATGCAATGGCTCTATAGGCATGCAAGTTGTGTTATGCAAGGTGGACATATAACAACAAATGAAAAATGAAAAATGCAAAGAATGTTCAAAGGATTCTTTCTGATTGCATGTGAGGTCTTTAACTTAGGGAACATTATGCCTAATGTCTCCAAGAGAGGACCAATCAAAGAATAGAAAATTCACAAGTTAGGGGATTTAGTGTGTCACATCAAGCCACTAAGAGGAATGCAATATGCTGAGATAGATCACACTCCTGAAGGACATCACACCCAATGTCATCCACAAAGTGACAAACGCATCATATGAAGTAAGAAGGTTGCACCAAGAACCAAGAAAAAGGAAAAATGAAAAAGAATAATGCCAATGTATGCCCCCACTTTAAAGGAATTGCTAGACACCATACTATGAGCAATTTCTTTAAAGTAGCAAATGAAAAATGCTAACAAGAAAATAAGATATGAGAGCCAACTTGGAAAGCCCTGTGCCAAGTCATATGTTTCCAAGTAAAGTTGCATCATGCAAGAGAAAAATAAAAGAGAGGGGTTTCCCCCAAAATGGAAAAACCAGAAACATAAGGGATAAATGGATTTGGGATCAGTATGTTCTTTCCTGCAATGTTTTTTAGAGAGCTTGGAACTATCATCATCCCCCAAATACACATAGAACTAGAAGAATGACACAAAGAGAGCGAAAAAAAGAAGAACCTTTTGGGTCAACATGGAAGAGACATAGGGTGTCTCGACGCCTTGCGTCATCCCCAAAAGGAAAACACAAGACAAATGAAAAAGAAAAGGAAAAAGAAAAAGGAAAATCTTTTGGGTCAACATGAAGGAGACATGAATGTCTCTATTCCTTGCATCGTCTCCAAAAGGAAAATATAAGATAAAAATGAAAGAGAAAAATTGAAAAGGAAAAAAGGAAAAATCCTTTTGGGTCAACATGGAAGAGTCATAGGGTGTCTCAATGCCTTGCGTCATCCCCAAAAGGAAAACACAAGAAAGAAAGAAAAAAAGATAAAAGTGAAAGTGATGCATGACATAGAGAAGAATGAAGGTTCATCCACCTCCTAATCACGTTTTGTGTATGTCAAGGGTGGGAAACTAGCCAAAGGGACAAGAGCAAGTGTCGAACTAGGAGAAGCACTAGGTTCAACACTCTTTATAGGATATTTTTCATTTAAGCTCATGGAAGAGGAAAACAATGTATTCAATTCATTATGCACCTCTTTGTTGATTTTAGTGATCTCAATATCATCCAGGCTAACCACAATAGGAGGTCGAATGATAGTTTCCATTGTTGTTGTGATTTTTGTATTGGGTCATTTTGTTGCAGTTGGGGAGAGAGGTCATCATTCATTGCTTTATTCAAGTTTGGATCTTGATTCTCTTTGTTTAATTCTTTGTGTAACTTGCAAGAAAGGGCACAACGTCTACGCTTATGCTCTCTAGCTCCTCCATTCCTTTTGGTTTTGCTTTCAAGTTGTGTTTGTGTAGGAGTGGGTTGATCAACTGTAGGTTTATTTTCTTCCCTAAGGGGAGGAACAGAAGGAACCACAGGAGGTTGTTCATCCACTTTCTATTTGGATTTGTAAACTTTTTTTATTTTGGGAGGTGTGACAGGGTTGTTTTCATTGTCTCTTGGTCTTTTGGAGGATGTAGGTGTAGTTTCTATTTTTTTATTGGTCTTGGTTATTTGGTTCTTGTTTAGGTTGAAGCATGGTTTCATCTAGGATGGTCGGTTCGGATATAGATGGGGACATGTTTCAGAGAGATAGTTCTGCTATCTTCTTTTCTTTGAACTTTTGATAAGACAAGAAAAATAAGTCTTCTCTTGGCTTGATAGGTTCCATGGGCTCGGGCCAAAAGGCATCTAGGGAAAAGCTTCCTCTAGAGGACAAAGGGTTAAAGTTGCTATGGTGAACAATGAATATTTCATTGTCAAAGGGAAAATTTAAGCATTTATGCACAACCAAAGGGACAACTTTCATGGAGAGAAGCCATGGGTGGCCTAGCTCCACATGAAATTGGTCCAACTGCGAAATGATGGAGAATGTGACATCTAATGTCTTTGGTCCTATTTGCAATGGTAGGGTGATTGATCCTATCATAGGGCACACAAATCCATTGTGTTTCTTGATCCATGCTTTCGATCTATCATATTCATCTTGATAGAGTTCATGCAAAATTAAAAATTCTTCAGTGATCACATTCTCTCCATAGGCGAGATCTATTAGTATCCCATTAGTGGGCTTGTCATAGATACGGTTGGATATGTAGAGAGAACCATCGGGGAAAAATTTGAGTATATCCTTAGAGGAGAAAGAAATTTCAAGAGGACTCTTAGGTTGGACCTTACAAGGGATGACATCTATTGCCCCTATCATTTCATCCATAAGATTGATATTGATAGCATTATTTAAAACAAAAGCATTATTTTCATCATTTGTATCAACATTCATCACATCATTATTTATAGTTTTGTTGGCTTTTACAAATGAAATATTGTGTTTGGGAATTGGGTTGGTAAATGTGTACAATGGAAATGGAATGCACAACTTCCTTGCTCACACCAAAAGGGGAATGAAGGAAGAGGGATCTAATTTCACATTGCTCACACTTGAGAACAAATCCTTGAGATTTTAATGCAAAGGAGATTGAAATCTATCAAAGGGGATTGTCCTGAAGGCTGTAAATTGATAAAATAGATTAACTACTAATGCAAAACTAAGAAAATGAAATATTTTTGAAAACACAGTGTAGTATGCAAAAAGACCTAGAAAATGACTTAGAAATGAAAATAAAGCAAAACTTAAAGCTACAAAACAAAGAGTGTGCACCTGTAAAATTTTTGAGGATGGAATGGGATTCTGATATCTTGAAAATTTTGATTTTAGACCTAGTGGGACTCATTCACCATTTTGGGTGAATCAGCCTTGATTCTGGAAAACTACACCGGGGCCCATTTTAGCTAAATCGGTATCCAAATCTACAAAAATATTTGGAAAATAGGTACAGTGAGACTCATTCACCACTAATGGTGAATGAGTCCACTTTGACTTTTTTGAAAACTTGAAATTGGTATCAGAAGCTCTCAATCTGCTCTTTTGGTGCCTCCAGGTATCCATATCCAAAACCCTAATTTTTGGCACTATGAGTGACTTTTTGTGAATATTTTGACCTTTCCAGTAGGGAGATTACTTCAAAAAGTTTGTAACTTATTCTTTAATGATCTTGAAGCCTTCAAAATACCTAGATCTACAATCACACAAAGAAAGAGAGAGAAATGTTGATTGTTAGAGAATAGGGGTTTGCCTTGGTCAAACCCCTTTTAGGTAATTAAACCAAAATGATGAAACAAAATAATGAAGTATGAACATGAGATAATGCAATTAGAAACTTTCCATTATGATAGATCTTTAGTTTCTACAACAATGGATGAATAATCTTCCCTTGAATGCCTTAGAATTGATCTTGATTGCTATCTTGATGACCTTATGAAGACTTAAAAATGCTAAACCCTAGCTTGCTTGACTTGAGATGGATAATGAATGATTGGGCGTTAAATGAGTTGAAAAACCCTATATTTATACTTGATTATTCAATATTTCCTAGAAAATACCACATCACAGGTCGACCTTAGATCTTAGAAAATAATAACCCACCAAAAATTTGAAATTATCTTGATTTTTGTGTCAAAGGGGACTCATTCGCTCCTAGTGGTGAATGGGTCCCACTCATGCATTTTAAGAGGGTTTTGGAAATTAGATCTATTAAATGATGTTTATTGGGATTATTTTCAAAAATACACATAAGGCCTATAAGTGTAAAATGGGGCCAATTAAAGCATAAGAAAGGTCCAATTATTGATGAAAAGCCTAGAAAAGCATGAAAGTTTATTACAAAACTTCACAACACTTTACAAGACATCGATAAATGCATTTTTTTCAGTTTTTAAGGGCCCAAGACCTAATGTGGATGTGTTAATCATTATATCTAGGAAAAATTAAGCCAAAATCACAAGGAGGTCCCAAACGAGAAAGAAAAAGTAGAAGGGTTACTTTTTCAATGTCCACATTTATCCCCCACTTTAGTGAGAGAATGAACTTTCTTCAAACTCACACTAAAGTAGACATTCAAGAGGGATCCTATCGTACCAATATGGATGGTCTAGGATAACAAAGATGAAGGAGGCAGTCAAGCCCCCAGGATCTAAGATCCCAAGTCAAATTGACATAAGAACAAAATGACATGCACAAGGTGTATAATATGTAGCAACACAAGATACACAATCATGCAACGTCGAGAACTAAAAGGAGGAGTAGTACAAATGAGAAAAAATAAAAAGGCGGATCAAGCTTCAACCATTTTTCCAACACAATGTGGATTAGATCTAGGTTGTTTGTCCGAAAAATTCATACTCACTCTAAGGCGACATAACTCATGGCTACTCATCAGATGAGAAGTCCTTAAAGGGTGAGAAACATACACTCATGGCTGGTATACACTCACACTCACACAGGTGGCTATGGGGAAATTCATTCCTCGGATTGAGCTTCCCGTTCAACCATACCAAAGTTATACCTCCTGATAACTTTAATAAGGCACCACAATGAAAATGCTTTTGTAAATGCTTTTGAATGTCATGTAAATATTTTGTTAAAGGGGATTTTTCTTTGTTCATGTAAGTTCTTCTTCTTAGGGAGCATTGTTCCTAATTTCTCCAAGAGAGGACAATCAATTTGTCAGATCATTGCCCATGGGATGCCTTGTTCACATCATGTCATGTTTGTAGATCGTACACTCTTGAATGGAATCAAACCCAATGACACCACCAAGAAGATGACACATCACAAGAAAATAAAATCACGGCATGAAATTTTTTCCAAAAAATGTCATCTATGTATGCCCCCACTTTAAAGCGGTTGCTACACCATCACTATGAGCAATTTCTTTAAAGTAGCAAATGAAAATTGCAAGAAGACATTAGAGCCAACTTGGAAATCCCTATGCCAAGTCATATGTTTATGAATTAGGCTACTTCATGAATAAGTATGTCTCATGCGAGTCAACTTAAGGCATGTCGTCCACATCTCAAGCTTTCTCTTATATGGTCACGAAAGGTTAACAACTAGCCAAAAGAAAAAACAATAGGTGACATACATGGATAAGGCTTCCTAACCCCTTGCCACCACTTAGTGCAGGGCAAGGGTGAGCCTGGAATAGATGATGATATGCAGATCCTTGCAATGAATGTAAAACATGCAACTATGGCAAGGAGCAGCAACTAATGTTATTTATGTCGATAAGTAAACAAAGTTTCTACTTGATACATATTTAATGAGATGTCTATCAGTTTAGGATGTACCAAGGTTAGAGTTTTCTTGGAAGAATTATTGTGATAACATTGACATTGGATGAAGGTTTTGATTTTGAGGGACAATAACCAAGATCATGAGTCATTTCTTGTGTTTTAGGCTTTATAGGGACTTGGATACATTGTTCTATAGAATCACATCCTTTCCCAAGTTACTTTAGAAGTTCAAAATAGCTTCCAAAAATTTTGTCACTTTTTTTGGATTTGATGTTTGTTCAATTTCCTCAAAGTTTGTCTTGGATGTTGTCTTTTCTTTTAAGTTGGTGGTAGTGGATGTTTTTGACATTACCTCTTTTTCACGCCCCTTTGTAGATTCTTTTGTTATGATCATGTAATCCCCCATGGATGTAGAAATGAAATCAAAGGTTTTTGAAGCCTCTTCCAATAACTTTGCGGCTTCTTCAATTTGTTTTTCTCTCTCTATGTCATTTTGCCTGGTACTGATCATATCACATGTAACCGGTTTGTTTTGAGTAGTAGAAGGATAATTGTCATAAATTCCTAACATTTAATTCAAGGATTGATCCATATCAAGTAATTCAGGATGCTGCAAATTGACATTGATTTCTGGTTTGTACATGATAGAGTTGATGTTTGCTTGCACCATGATATCTTCCCTATTAGGAGTTTTTTTAGGAGAACTACAAACTAGATGTTCATGACATTCAATGTTTGGTTCTTCACTATTGACTTCATAGCATGTAATGGAATGATCCATGGTTAGATTTTCTTGATTGGAAATGATGGTGTTTCTTTGTTCAATAATGTTTTCCTCATGATGCTCATCAATGGGATCTTGTAACACTATAATATCTTCTTTACCAATAGGAGAGATATTAGGAGAGGGGGAAATTTGATTGTTGTCCATAATTTCATCTTTTTTCTCTAAGGTCTCATTCTCTTGTGCCATAATATGTACCCTAGTAGGAGAGCTTTTAGGAAAGTGAAAAACAATAGATTCATCACATTTCATGGTTGGATTTGATAAAGTAGCTTCATCTCTCATAGGAGAGGCATTAAGAGAAGGATAAATAGGAGTTTTATGGTTACCAATGATTGGAAATTTTTGTTCAAATTGGTCTTCCCAAATGGTAGGGGCATCAATAAAGGGAGGAATAAGATTCTCATGAGTCTCAATAAGGATATCTTCTAACACTAAACTATATTCTTCATGTCTAGAGAAGATATTAGGAGAACAAAAGGTTTTATTATCATGATTATCTATATTTTCATTCCCATGTCCTATAATGTCTTCTTGAGTAGGAGAGGTAGTATTATCATAGTTCTCAAATATCAACATATCCTCCACACCAATGTGTTTGTCATGATCGTTCATGATTGTATCCTTATTTAGTAAAGCATTTTAACAAGTAGGGGAGGTGTTGGGAGATGAATGGAGACTAGGTAAGGTAGTGTCCATGATTTTAGCTTCGTGTTTCATAATGTCTTTGCAAGGGGGAGGAAGAGGAAGAAAAGAAATAATTTCATGATCTCCAATGATTGTGTCTTCTTTCACCAAGATACCTTCATCACCAATGGGAGAGGTATCAGGAGAAGAACAATTATGATTATCATGATTATCGATGCTTGTATCATTTTGTGTCAAACCTTTCATGGATGATCTTAGTGAGAGGAAGTCTTGAAGGGATTCATGTAACATGTCTATATCATCACTACTAAAGGGCTTGGATGATATACTTTTTCTAAATGTAATCATTTTTTGTATTGTTTGATTTGATGTTTTTAGGTTTTTGTTTTCGTTTTCTAATGAATCTGTTCTAAGTGAACTAGGAACTAATACTGAAAATGAAAATTGAAAAAATATAATGCTATCCATAATTTCTATGAATGTAAATAATGTTATTTCTAGTAATAGAAGTTATGAAAACTTAAAATGAAATGTAAAGACATAGGATGAAATGCAATTTTTTAGATTTCAAACAAGATAATGTACTGATTATACTACGTAGTGATCTGAAAATGAAATGTTGTGAATGCAAAATTGAAATTAAGCTAGATTTAGTGAAATGCATGTAATAGGAATTTAACCAACTGATACATATAGTTAAAGGCAACAAACAAAAGTGTAGAAACAAGGTTTTCAATGTTGTAAAAGGAAGTTTTAGGGGTGCAAAGGGACTAATTGGGCCAAGGTGGCGAATGAGTCCCAATGGGGATTTTTGATGAGGTAAAAATAACCTCATCAATATAATGGCCTCAATATACAAATAAAAACCTTCCAGCCCAAATTACTCTACCAATTGATTACCTTCAGAAAAAATAATTACTTTCCTTTCTATGAATAATCGTACAAACTTATTTCTTGGAGTTGATTAAATTAAACTAACTTATGTTGATTTAATGGTTTAGTCTTGAGTATTTCACAGGTCAACTCCACCACCACTCGCCATTCCAGTCAGAAGGGAAATAGATGCAGGTCTCATACTTTTGAAAACTAGTGAGTGGGCACCGGAATGCTAGGAGCACATGTTTTGGCCGAGCCTTTATAATTCTGTTAAATTTTTCAGTTTCAAAGACTTTATGGCTCATGTGAAGCCTCTTTAATATTGTATATCATGGGCTCTTAAGTCCCTTTTACTATGGGAAATCTATTGAAATACTTGATCGACTGAAAAATAGGATTTTTGTTAGTCATTTTTATATAAATATGTAACTATTACAAATAATGAGAGGAAGATTATCGTTATGCTGTCAATTTTTCTTTTGAGTAACAACTACCATATGAATATGAGTTTTCTCACCTTCCTTTGAATTACTGTGTAATATGGATGCATATGTGGAATGAAGTAACATAAAGGATTTTTCTAGTGCATGTGATCTGAAATAGCAGTAGATACACCCACAAGCTGGCCACTCGAGGGTTAGAAATAGATAGATAAGTATTTTTTTCTTGTTTTGCATTTTCCATTGATAGAATAGAAGTTTCATTTGCATTTTATTTTCATTAGTACATGTTATACTATTAGTGTCAAGCCTGCAAGTTGTAATTGAGTCTATAGCTTCTGAGCTTAGCATTTGAGTGTTTGGAGCACCTTTCTTCAGTTGATTTTGATTAATGGTTTTATGATTAGCAATTAGCTTGCGATTCTCTGTAGTAGATAAATGTTTCCTAATTTCTTTACATGCTTTACCTCTTCAGCAATTTATGCATTCTTTAGGTTAATCATTTCCATGCTTTCTAGTTTAATGGTGATGCTTTTAAGATTCTTAGTTTTTTGTCTTCTAATTTGAGTTACTTTCCTGCTTTCGAGATAGATCATTTATTGCTTTCTAGATTAGAGGCCCCTTAGATTAGAATTTGTATTCAGTAGATTAGTGCTTAAGAGATAAGTTGAGATATCCTCTACTACATATAGTTGTTGGACACTACCTAGTTGATATATTGATGTGTTTATTCACTAAAGTGTTAGGACCTAACGACAGCCTGTCACTTTTTGGTGTTGTTGTTGGGGACCCTTTTTCTAGTGTTAGTAGGAGATATATTGAATACCTCTCTTAGGGATAGGAATGGTTCTTTGGCTTCTTTTCTGCATGTTCAGAAAACAAGGCCCCCCATGGGAGATTCATACTAAAACCCCCCCCAGTTGATGTACCAATGACAAGAAAAGAAGAAGGAAACTCAGACCAAGAACTTACTACGGAATTGACCGAATAGGGTCAACTTGAGACCTTCCCACATACTCCAGAAAGAGAACAAATAGTGGTCGAAGAGTATATTATTTTGCAAACCTTTGAACCTCATGCTACTGAGAAAATTTTAGAAGAGGATCACATTCCCTCCAACACCATGGGTGACTGAAGAAACACTGACAACAACCACAACAATGATAACCCTCCACCGCGCACATTCACTTATCCTATTGCTATTGATGCAGATGACGAGACGAAAATGAAAAATATCTCACTAGCCTTCCTACCAACCTTTCGAGGTTTGTCTACTAAGGACCCTGATCAGTTCCTATTTGAATTCAAAGTCTTGTGTCAAACCTATAACTACAAGAATGATAATTAGAAATTGAAGCTTTTCCCTTCCACTCTGAAAGACTCAGCTATGTGCTAGTTTATGGGGTTAGCTTCTCAGTCAATAACCTCCTAGGATGAACTGGAGACCTCCTTTTTGGAGAAATACTAGAGTTACTATAGGGTGAGTGATAGGAAAGAAGAGCTATTCAAAATAAGGGAGAATGAGGATGAAATTTTAGAGGATTACCTAGATAGGTTTATCTTGTCCAAATGTTGTGGTGGGGAAGTTATAAGCCTCGATATTTTAAAGACCTTATTCCTCAAAGGTATCGATGATGAAGCTCAGAGGAGCTTCGAATTAATGTGAAAAGGAGACGTGTTCCAACTGAGACTGGAAGAAATAACGGAATTGTGTCAGAACTTCTCCCGTACTCATGGAGGGATTAGGAAGTTCACCCCCTTACATGGTTCTAATGACATAAATAAGCTTCATGAGGAACTGGAAAATTTCAAGACTGGCATTCTTGTCCAACTAAACACCACCTTAGATGGCATCCAGGCTAAAACTATAAATCCTGAGACTTTGTCTATTTATTGCCTTGGGTGTCGAAACAAACATTTGCTAAGAGAGTGTCCCTTGGACAATCTTGACAAGATTAACATTTGTCAGGTATGTGATAAGAATCACCCCACTGATCATTGTGAACTATTAAATTCCATAAAAAATTCCAAGAAAAGGACAACTCCAGTTGAGGAAGAAGTGAACGTTGTCAACCAGAGAATGGGAGGTAATTTCTCCTATGGCCAGAATTCCAATCATAACTGGCGACCCCAACCAAATTGGAACAATAATCAATGGGCAATGCCTTGGCCTCAGGCACCACCGCTAGTACCCTCTAACTAGGGAACCTATCCTTGGGAACCACCGGACTAGACAAACCAATCTTGGGGTAACCCTCAATGGCCCAACCAGTCTCAACAGCAATGGTACCCTCAAAATTCCATTCCTCAATGGAATCAACCCCAACATCAGTTCTATTTTGGTCCTAATAGGATGCCTACCCAAAAAACTCTCTTACCACCTCCCCAAAACACTCAATAGACTGAACAAGTTAACCAACTGCCACTTTCGACGCAACTAGTCCCTAATCCAAAGAATAATCGTCTGAACACTCTGGTGTATTCTGCCGAATAGGACAATGTCACTGGACTCAATGCAATACATTGTAGAAACCTACAGTTGAGGTCTAGTAAAACACTTTCACAGCTGACTATCGAAGAAATCATAGATGAACTTGTCTAGAAGTCTACTAAGGAAACAACAATAACACCCACGCTTGTAGAACAAACCCTAGACACTACACAACATGAAACCGACCTGCCATCTTCAGCAGGAGCTATCGACCTACCTCAGGAGGAGGAGGGTCAGTCTCCAACTAAATCTTTGGAAAATTTTGTGACTAAAGACAAAACCAAAGCCCCTTTTCTAGAGTGATTGAAACCAATCCTAGTGAAAGATGCTCTAAAAATAACATAACCTACAAAAACTACACTGATGTAGGAAATTAAATGATTGTAGATTGAAGTTCCCTTGTTCCAAGTGATTAAAGAGATCCCTAAGTCAAACTAGTTGATTAAACAGTTGTGCATCAAAACTCCAGGGAGGAAGCCAAAATGAATCAACACAGTTCATATCAATGGGTACCAAGCTGATTTGTTAGCAAGAATAGTTACAACTCTAAAATATGATGACCCAAGAAGTTTGCTTATAATAGTAACAGTTAATGTGGTAGCAATACCCAATGCTTTAGTGGACCTTGGAGTAGCCATTAATGTAATGAATGTTGATGTGATGGAAAAATTGGGCTTCACTGTTCTATGCCCCACAACTACAGTCCTATAAATAGCAAACCAATCCATAGCTATTCCCAAGGGCATCATTGAAAATGTTCGTGTTAAAGTAGATGGATGGGAATATCCAGTGGATTTCCAGATAATTGAATCCCTTACACCTAAAGATAGTTATCCAATAATTTTGGGATGACCATGGTTGGCTACGATTGCAGCCAAAATTGACTACAAGGAAGGAGGAATGAAAATCTCCCCTGAAACCAATAGCAAACAGTTGTTCTTGTACCCTCTTGCCAAGCCTATTGAACATAGCATAGTATGGGTTGATGAACCAGAAAGTCCTACTGGATAGGGAAACTTGACTTCACTAGCCATGGTATTCATTAAACAACATGGTGAAGAATTAGAGTATGAATTAGAGAATGATGTGGGAAGTATTGCAATAGACTCCAGCAGTGAAGAGATGTCAAACGTAGAAGAAATCCTTGGACACCCAATTAACATAGATCAAGCAGAATTTTTTGATGCTAAGTTTATTGGATTGCCTTGCTCTTTGATGAACTTAGTTCCAAAAACTTTCCATTTCTTTGCAGATGTTGCTAGGCTTCATAAAACAATACCACACAACTGTCCACTTAACACATTGACAAGGCCCATTCACACTATCACATCCAATTATCCTAGATTCAAAACCATTATGTTGCTACTAGGCAGAACCTTGAACATCAATAGTTAGTTGACTAAGACAGAAGAACAAAGATTGTTTGATACCCTGGTGAATAGATCTAAAGCATTCACCTAGGATTATAAAGATATGAGAGGAGTACATCCTAGTGTGTGCACGCACCATATCTATAATGAGGATGTTTTCCCTATTCTCCAACCATAATGGAGACTCAATCATGCTCTTAAAGATATCGTTAAAACTAAGATTGAGAAACTCTTGGAAGTAGGATTCATCTACCCAATTTCTGACAGCAAGTGGGTGTCACCCTTGCTTGTAGTTCCAAAGAATAATTGGAAGTGGAGAGTGTGTGTAGATTATAGGGAGCTTAACAAAGCAACATGCAGAGATTGTTTTCCCTTGCCATTTATGGACCAAGTGTTGTATAACTTGGTTGGGAGAAAATATTTTTCATTCTTGGACAAATTTAGTGGTTACAACCAGATACAAGTAGCAGCAGAAGACCAGGATAAGACAACCTTTACTTTCCCTTGGGAAACATTTGCATATAGGGTTCTTCCATTTGGGCTATGTAATGATCCTTCCACCTTTCAAAGGGCCATCTTGGCTATATTTTCTGAGTTGGTAAATGAGTGTGTGGAAGTCTATATGGATGATTTCACTATATATGGTTCAACTTTCGATGAAGCTCTCACAAATCTAGACAAGGTGTTAAAGCAATGTGAGGATCATCAGTTGTCCCTCAGTCACGAGAAATGTTTAATCATGGTGGAACAAGGAATAGTGCTAGGACATCATATTTCAGTCAAAGCGAAGGGATTAAGGTTGATCCCAAGAAAATTGAATTCATACAACTCAAGATTTCGAAGACTCAAACTGATGTCAGGAGTTTCTTAGGGCATGTTGGACACTACTGAAGATTCATAGAAAACTTTAGCAAAATAGCAACCCCAATGTTTTCTCTCCTTTAGAAAAATGTTGACTTCATTTGGACACCTAACTGTCAATCCTCATTTGAAATTATTAAAGAGAAACTCACCTCTACCCCTATCCTTCGAGGACCTAACTGGAACCTGTCATTTCACATTTATGTCGACGCATTCAATGACGCCATTGGAGCAGTTCTTGGGAAAGAAGATGAGAATGGAGGGAAATATTCCATATAATTTATCAGCAAAAATTTGATGGCAATAGAGAAGAATTACACCACAACATAGAAGGAATTATTGGTTGTAGTGCACGCCATTAAGAAATTTAGACATTTTGTCACCGGATACAAAGTTACAGTACACACAGACTATGCAGCCATCGAATATCTCATGAATAAACCGGTGGTAAATGCAAGGATAATTAGGTTGTTACTCCTTCTCCAGGAGTTTAATGTGACAATTATTGACAAACTAGGGAATTCCAACGTAGTTGCAGACTTCTTATCTCGGATTAAACATGATGACGACTGTGCTCTGGTACAAGATGAATTCCCAAATGAAAATTTGTTCGCCATCTCCACTAAAACTCCTCGGTTTTTTGATATTCCAAACTACTTAGCCACCTTAGAAGTACCACCTCACTTCTCAGCAAAATAAAAGAAACGCCTCGTCATAGAGAGTTCCCCTTTTAAATGGATTAATGGAATCTTATTTTTGTGTGGACCTGATATGGTTTTGCGATAGTGTGTTAGGGAAGATGGGACCTATAGTATCCTCAGGGCCTGTCATGATGACCCTTCTTGAGGGAATTATTCTACTAAAAGGAAAACTCATAAGATCTTAGGAGGAGGATATTATTGGCCTTCAATGCATAAGAATATCAAGAAGTACATTCATAGGGGCAATGAATTCCAAAGGATGGGAAGACCAACTGCATCCAATGAAATTCCCCTGTAGCCTTAGGTAGTCCTTGAACCATTTGAGAAATGGGGATTGGATTTTATTGGCCCTATAGATCCCCCTTTGCAAGGAAAAGAGTATATTCTGGTCTGTACCGACTACATTACTAAGTGGGAAAAAGTACAAGCACTACGCGTTGCTAGGGAAGAGTAGGTAGCTGACTTTCTTTATAATAGAATCTTTCTTACATTTCGGGGCCTCAAGAACAATTGTTATAGACCAAGGCCCCCAATTTATTTCCAAAGTCCTATTGACATTCACAAATCACTTTGAAGTAAGTCACAAAAAGTCCTCACCCTACCACCCGCAAGAAAACAGAAAAGTCAAGGTCATGAACAGGGAACTAGAAAATATTTTGACAAAAATGGTTTACTTGGGAACGAAAGATTGGGCTCGGAAACTACTAGAAGCTTTCTAGGCCTCCAACACGACCTTAAATTCAACCACTAGCTATAGTCCCTATGAGTTAATCTTTGGGAAGAAGCCCCTCTTGCCCATTGAATTTGAGCTCCAAACCCTTAGGATAGCCATGGAATTGGGCATGGATCTTAAACGAGCTCAAATCAAGAGAGTCTTACAACTTAGTGAACTAGATGAGCTTCATCTATATGTCGTCCACCAAACTGAATTGATCTAGCAACAAAGTAAGCTCTGGCATGATAAACATATCAAAGAGAAATAATTCCATACTAGGGATTGGGTATTGTTGTTTGATTCCAAATACAAGGACCATCAAGGGAAACTTCAGACATACTAGCTTGGACCATATGATATTTCTGAAGTGTTTTCTAATGGTTCAGTCCAGTTAAAACCAATTGATGGTGAGACCCGAACTCTTCTGGTTAATGGGAATCGACTACGCATTTACCATAAACCCGTTAACAAATAAGAGTTTGCAAAAATGATAGAAACGTAGGAAGAAATCCACTACATTGACTCTACCGAAGTAGGGTCAATATAGTGTTAAGCAAATAAATAAATAAATATCTCTATATATTTTGGAAAATTTCTTCAATTTTCTCATCAACTCCGTCATTTGGACTTGACTAAAGTTTTGTTTACATTTTGTAGGACTTCATCTTTTGGCGAACCCAATTTCGACACACACTACTGAGATGCTCTCAAATCCTCCAGAATTATTGTTGTGATACTCCAAAATCCTTACAATTAGACTGGTTCCACATTTTATCCTGATCCTGCATTCTGATGCAGCATCCAATGGTGCTCTAGGAAGTTAAGGACAAAGTGTCACAGTCTTCTTCCTTCTGGCTACATCTTTTCAACGATGCTCCATAATTTTTTTGTTTCTCTTTCAGCTGCATCTTTTCAGTGATGCTCCAGAATTATGCTCGAATGCTCTAGAAATTTTGGTTGTTGCTTCAGCTGCATCTTTCATTGATGCTCTATAAATTTTGGTTGCTACTCTGGATGCATCTTTTGATGATGCTCCAGAAATTTTGGTCATTGCTCCGGCTGCATCTTTCAGTGATGCTCTAGAATCCTCAATTAGGTTACTCTATTCCGATGACATCTTTCTAAATAATTCTGGAATTCTCTTCTTCTCTACTTCATTTGCATTACTCGATAATGTTCTGACTTTTGTATAAATTTTATTTTTCAAAGTCTCTCTTATTTTTCCTAAGTTATGTGCATGCCCATTCCTTAATGTTGTTGCAATATCCGCTCCCTTATGATCACTCTGCCATATCAAATCAAATATTTCCACAATAAAAAAGATTATTATGACACCCTTTTTGTCATAATAATTTTTGTCATTACTCCAACCATCCTATCCATGCCATTAATATCCACCGCCACCTTCGCCAACCATATAACTATCCAATTACGTCAGCACAGGTGAGTGACATTTGATCAAACGACAAGACCTAAGGTATGTGTGAATTAATTTATTAAAAGGGCTAGTATTTATTTTGAATAAAGGTTAATTAATTGGCATGATTTGTTCCCCTTGTAATTTTGAAACTTGTGCCCCTTTACACGATTGGTGAAAGTATGGTAGCTATTGTAATTCCCTATGGAGAGTCATCATAATAATACAGTAAGGTGACAAGAAAGTTGGTAATTAATTATTTCCCCATCAAGTATACCGACATAGAACTCTCTCTCCGTCTGTAATTCAGAGAAGCAAGCATTTCAGGGTTCTAAAAAATTTCACCAGGAAGCAAAGGAGATGGGAGGCAATAAGAAAAAGTCTGAGCCAAATTCTATTGCACCATTGTTGGCATTAAGTAATATAGCAGCTTTATTTCAAAGGGTTGGATGGTTGGATTTCATGAAACAATTAAAAGGGTACACAAAGCAGCTAGTAAAGGAATTCATTGAGAATTTTGTAGATGGGAAGACTTTGGTGCCCGGAAAGTCATTTCGGGTAAGTACGAAAGTCCTTGCTCATCTTTCTAGTCTTGAAAATAAAGGGATTCATTTGAATGAAAATACCAACATCCCTTATCAAAAGTTAATAGATTTATTCCATAGGGAAGGGGAACCCCAACCTATACTGACCATAAGCACTAGGGGGCAAAATAAGGGAATTCATAGAATGTCTATTCCAGAACCCTGTAGGTCTACTGCAGCCTGGATTATAAAATATTTTACTTCTGAGGGACAAATGACTATAGTAGTGGGACCCCCTTTCCGCCTACTGACTCATTTATGCCACGGAATTGAAGACCCTACCATTAGGGTAAATTTACCAGTCTTTCTCTGCCATTCAATCACCTCTATGATAGAAAAGTATAAAATTGGGACGGGACCCCTTAAACATCATGATTTGATACAACTAATATGTAAATATCATTTCCGCAATAAGCCAAAGAAGAAGTGGAAAATTTTCGTACGAAAATTTGAAAATGAAGAACCAGCGAGGTCATTTGAGGAAGGGGAATCCTCTAAAGAAAAGGAGCAATATGTAGAAGAACCCTCCTCAGAGGCATTAGGTGGCCCTGAGTCCCAATATACCTCCACGGCTCCCAATGATGATGCACCAGAATCCTTTCCAAATGAATTACAAACCTCAAGACAAGAAGAGGAGGTGGGAATTGTGCATTCCGGAGAAGATGAGGAGCCCCCTCAAAAGAAAAAGAAACGAAGTAAAGTTATTTTTCAAATAACCCCTCCTCTACGAAGGAGTAAACAGTTATCTTCAAGGGTCAGTAAAATTGAACCCCAAGATATAGGCAGTACTTCAAAATGGAAAAAGGCCAGGACTCCAATAAAGGTGGTAGAAATTGACAGTCCACCTGATAATGAGGAAATTGAAGAAATGAGAAAGTAAGAGAAGAAACTTCCCCAGGAAGAGGAAAAAGAAACCCTATCACTTGAAGAGAAGGAAGGGGAGAAAGCACAATCACCACACTTAGAATAGAATAAAGATGAACCTGCGGGAGGATTCTTGTCCTTGACAAACTGGATAGTATACCTAAATTTCTGGAAAGAGTGCCTCAGGCAACTCCTCATGCATCTTTCCTTGTGGATATCGATGAAGAAGAAGATAGACCTCATACGGATGGAGAAATTCCTTGCTCCTCCTTACCTGAAGAAACTGAAGAAGGAAGTCTACCTGATATTGAGAATACAAAAGAAGTAGAAGTGCTTCCTGAGAGCACTGAAACAAAACATGCACCCCATATTGATGAAAAAGTGGAAGAAGTGTCTCATTCATCCCTTCCTGAAGACAACAAAGAGGAAAATGTGCCTCATCTTGATGAAGAAATCCCTCACGTATCCTTCTCTGTGGACATAGGGGATGAAGAATCCAGTCGGAGAAATGAGGAATTAGAAAAACTAAAGATGGAAATTGAAAGGCTAAGGGCCAAGTTGCATGATGAAAAAGCACAAATTAATCAACAGAAAGAAGAAATGGAGGTGCACATTGTCATTGTCCATAAAAGGAATCAGGAAATTACAAAATTAACTGCACAAATGGAGGAAAAAGACAAGCTTATTGAGCAGATGTAATTCCAAATCCAGCAATGGAATCAACAGGGTAAGTAGAATCAGGATGTTTTGTATGAAAAAGAAAAATGTATTCAAGATTTGAAAAATAATTTTATGCAAATATTTAGTGCTTTTGAGGAAGAAAAGAATTGACAAGAAACTGAGTTGAATGCCTCTATGAATAAAATTATGGAGCTAGAACAAAATTTACAGGAAAGTGATACTCAACCAATTATGGAATCAAAGGGGACACAAACTAAACCTATTGTTATAGATTGGTTCCAGGTACGTATTCCCTCAATGCTTATGAAATGGATAGAGCACTATTACCTTTTGAAAGATGTAGAATTTGAAAATAATACGTTAAAGAGGGAGTTAGTCATGTTAAAAGAATCTTTCCATCAGGCATATAGGGGTAAGCAGGATTCCTGTGAAATTGGGGAATTGCTATTGGCCTATAGAAGACCATCTAGGCTATACTCCATGTTTTTTAACAAGCAACTTTTGAGATGGAAATTGAAAATAATTTTCCAAAACCAGCCTCATGACCCTAATGTCAAGGAATTTGTAAAAATATTTGTTGAGTCACTCCTTGAACAATAGAATTTGTCGTGTGAATGCTTTGTTCACAATTTTCTCCTAGAAAAGTATACAAATTTCTTTATTAACCTCTTTGTAGGAGAAGCAAAATTAAGATCATTCCTGTCCACTATGAGAAACCAAATTCATTGGCAAGACAGATCAAGAGAGTATGCTCAAGAAGAAAAGACTATAGGGTTACAAATAAGATACCCTCATAGGAAGCCTCTCTCTTTCAAGAAAATTTTTTTGGGTGTCAAAAGTAAATAGGAAGCATGGGTCAAATATGATAACAACCTCAAGGTGTGTCATGATTACTTTCAAGAAAAGGGACCACATTTAATAGGACCAACATGGCATGCATGTGAAGAAAGGTACACCCCTCTTCCAATGCATCTCAAGAAGAGGGAAATAATTTCACCTCTCAATATCAGATGGTCCTATAGAAGAGCAACAACTTTGATCAAAATTCTGGAGGACTTTAAGACCAATTGGATTGGGATGAGGTACAGACTCCCTTGCTTCTTTCCCCATGACCTTCAGTATACACCAACTTGGACCAAAGTGAAGATACTTTTTCCAGATGGAAACAAAGGATCACTTTTCATCAGGGATTCTTGAGGAATCCAAGCCATTGGACACAGAGGAAGATGATGTGTATGATCTCAATGCTAAATATGAGGAAATGAATAGGAGAAATGATGGACAGGGGGCATATCAGAGAGCAGGAGGACCTGCTTGGAATTAGGAAGGGGAGGAAATGATGAGGTAAAAATAACCTCATCAACATAATGGCCTCAATATACAAATGTAAGCCTTCCAGCCCAAATTACTATGCCAATTGGTTTCCTTTAGGAAAAATAATTGCTTTCCTTTCTATGAATAATCGTACAAAATTATTTCTTGGAGTTGATTAAATTAAACTAACTTGTGTTGATTTAATGGTTTAGTCTTGAGTATTTCACAGGTCAACTCCACCACCACTCACCATTCCAGTCAGAAGGGAAATAAATGTGGGTCTCTTACTTTTGAAAACCAGCAAGCGGGCGTTGAAATGCTAGGATCACACGTTTTGGCTGAGCCTTTATAATTCTGTTATTTTTTAGTTTCAAATAATTTATGGATCATGCAAAGCCTCTTTAATATTGTATATCATGGGCTCTTAATTCCCTTTTACTATGGGCAATCTATTGAAAGACTTGATCAACTAAAAAATAGGATTTTTGTTAGCCATTTTTCATATAAATATGTAACTATTACAAATAATGAGAGGAAGATTATCGTTATGATGTCAATTTGTCTTTGAAAACTACCATATGAATATGAGTTTTCCCACCTTCCTTCAAATTATTGTGTAATATGGATGCATCTGTGGAATGAAGTAATAGAAAGGGATTTTCTAGTGCATGTGATCTGAAGTAGCAATAGATAAACCCATGAGCTGGCCACTCGAGGGTTAGAAATATATAGATAAGTATTTGTTTCTTGTTATGCATTTTCCTTTGATAGAATAGAAGTTTCATTTGCATTTTATTTTCATTAGTACATGTTATACTATTAGTGTCAAGCCTGCAGGAACTTGTAACTAAGTTCGTAGCTTCTGAGCTTAGCATTTGAATGTTTGGAGCACCTTTCTTTCGTTGATTTTGATTAATGGTTTTGTGATTAGCAGTTAGCTTGTGATTCTCTGTAGTAGATAAATGTTTCCTAATTTCTTTACATGCTTTACCTCTTTAGCAATTTGCGCACTCTTTAGGTTAATCATTTCCATGCTTTCTAGTTTAATGATGATGCTTTTCAGATTCTTAGTTTTTTGTCTTCTGATTTGAGTTACTTTCTTGCTTTCTAGATAGATGATTTATTGCTTTATAGATTAGAGGCCCCTTAGATTAGAATTTGTATTCAATAGATTAATGCTTAAGAGATAATTCAAGATTTCCTCTATTGCATACAACCATTGGACATTGCCTGGTTGATATATTGATGTGTTTATTCACTAAAGTGTTAGGACCTAACGACAACCTGTCACTTTTTTTAAAAAAAAATTAAAATTTTTTTGGTTGATTTTTATGTTTTATGTGTTGTATGATGTAGACCTAATATGAAAATGTAGAATTTCATAAACTTTTAATTATTTTAGATGCAAAAATGCAACCTATATGGACTTTCACTAATGCAAAATTTGAAACCCTAGAATGCAACTTAACTAATGCAATGTTAATGCAAGATAATTTTAGGATAATGATGGACTCCATATCAATAAAGAAGGTATTCAAAAAGCGGGTTCACCAGAATGTGAACAATGGAAATGGAATGCACAACTTCCTTGCTCACACCAAAAAGGAAATGAAGAGGGATCTGATTTCACAATGCTCACACTCAAGACAAAATCCTTGAGATTCCAATGCAAAGGAGATTGAAATCTGTCAAAGGGGATTGTCCTCAAGGCTGTAAATTGATAAAAGAGATTAACTACTGATGCAAAACTAAGAAAACGCAAGATGTTTGAAAACACAGTGTAGTATGCAAAAAGACCTAGAAAATGACTTAGAAATGCAAATAAAGCGAAACAAAAAGCTCCAAAAAAAAGAGTGCGCACTTGTAAAATTGTTGAGGATGGAATGGGATTCTGATATATTGAAAATTTTGATTTTAGACCTAGTGGGACTCATTCGACATTCTGGGCGAAGTAGTCCTGATTCTAGAAAATTGCATCAAGGCCCGTTTTAGCCAAATGGGTATCCAAATCTACAAAAATATTTGTAAAATAGGTACCATGGACTCATTCGCCACTAATGGAAAATGAGTCCACTTTGAATTTTTTGAAAACTCAAAAGTGGAATTAGAAGCTCTCGGTTTTCTCTTTCGATGCCTCCAAGTATCCAAATATGAAACCCTAATTTTTGGCACTATAAGTGACTTTTTGTGAATATTTTGACCTTTCCAATAGGGAGATGGCTTCAACAAGTTTGTAACTTATTCTTTAATGATCTCCAAGCCTTCAAAATACCTAGATTTGTGATCACACAATGAAAGAGAGAGAAATGTTGATTGTTAGAGAATAGGGGTTTGCCTTGGTCAAACCCCTTTTAGGAAATTAAACCAAAATGATGAAACAAAATGATGAAGAATGAACATGAGATAATGCAATTAGAAACTTGCCATGATGATAGATCTTGAGTTGTTGCAACAATGGATGAAGAATCTACCCTTGAATGCCTCAGAATTTATCTTGATTGTTATCTTGATGACCTTGTGAAGACTTAAAAATGCTAAACCCTAGCTTGCTTGACTTGAGATGGATAATGAATGATTGGGGGTGAAATGAGTTGAAAAACCCTATATTTATACTTGATTATGTAATATTTCCCAAAAATACCACATCACAAGCCAACCTTAGATCTTAGAAAATAATAACCAACAAGAAATTTGAAATTATTTCAATTTTTGTGCTAAAGGGGACTCATTCACCCCTAGTGGCGAATGGGTCCCACTTAGGCATTTTAAGTGGGTTTTAGAAATTAGATGTATTAAATGATGTTTATCTAGATTATTTTCAAAAATACACTTCAGTAAGGCCTGTAAGTGTAAAATGGGGCCAATTAAAGCATAAGAAAGGTCCAATTATTGATGACAAGCCTAGAAAAGCGTGAAAGTTTGTTACAACACCTTTACAAGACATCGATAAATGCATTTTATTTAGTTTGAAATGGCCGAAGACCTAATGTGGATGTGTTAATCATTAAATCTAGGCAAAATTAATCCAAAATCACAAGGAGGGACCAAATGAGACAGAAAAAGTAGAAGGGTTACTTTTTCAGTGTCCATAGTAAAAATTTGCAATTTTTGGTTTGGAAGGAAATAGACTTATTGCCTTGATCACTAACACCTCCAATGGATAGATGGCCAAAATCAATGAGGTCTTGCACAAGATGTTTAAGATGCTTGCAATGTTCCATGGTGTCATGTCCATTTTGTTGATGGTAACTTCTACTTGGAAATAATTATTTGATTTGAAGCTCGAGGGTAAAGGCTTATTAGGGTCAGGTGTTTTGACAAGTGGCAAGGTAATCATTTGTTTTTCTAGGAGTTGGTACATTGTGTTATGGAGGGTATCACGCAAGGGAGTGAATTATCTTTTTGGATCTCCATAACTAAAGGGTACCGAGGCTTTGAAATCAATTACTTGGTTGTTGACATTTTGAGTTATTTTTTGAGGTGGTTGAATTGAAGGAACCCTTTATTTTGTTTTCTAAAAGGTTGGGGATTGTTTTGGTTTGTGGACTCAGATCTCTCGATTTGGCTAGAAGTGGACCTTGTATCTTGACTACCAACCAAATTTTGATAATCATGAAGGGAAATGCATAGGTGCATGAAGGAGGGGAATTTCATCATGGTAAACTTGTCTTGAATCTTAGTTTGCAAGTTTTCTATAAAAATTTTTGGAAGGTGTGGGTTGGGGACCTTGACATCAATTTGGGAATAGAGCGATTGGCAACGTGAGATAAAATCATCTATCTTTTCATCCTCCTTTTGCTTGCATCGCATCATATTGGCCAAGGTCATCTTGGGAGTCATATGCACTTGGAAATGGTTTACAAATGCCTCAACAAGTTCATTGAATGAGTGAATTGAGTTATTCGGTAAAGAAGAAAACCATTCCAAGATGGTGTCTTTCAAGGACCTAGGAAAAAATTTTGCCAACAGTTTATTGTCAAGGACAAAGTCACTACATAAGGCAGTGTAGGCTTTAACATGGTTAGAAGGATCTCCCTTCCCTCCATATTTCTCAAATCTAGGCACCTCTACACCTTGTGGCATCTGTGTTCACAATATCTCCAAGGATAATGGGCTACTTTTGACATAATATGTGGGTGGACTATTTTGATTTTGGTTGATGGTGGAAATTTTCTTTTGAAGGGATGAAACAATTTGGAAAAGTTGTGTTATGAGAGGGTCATTGTTGGTATTATGAGATGGAAGTGAAAGTGGTGATGGAGTGTATGTGGTCGTAGGACAAGTGAATGGAATGCTTATAGATGGTAATGTAGGAGATATAACTTGTGATGCCACATAGGAACTAAGGATGCTAGCAGGAATACCCAGGGAAGGAATCACATTACTAACTTGATGCATTGTTGTTATGACTTGAGGGTTGGTATAGGTAGATATTGAGGCAATTGTTGTGGAAGGAGGAATTTGAGTTCCTCCTTGGCTTGTGACACTGCTTGTAGGGAGAGGAAAACTAGTGGTTGAGGAAAGATTCTTGCCAAATATTTGAACTACTTTTTTCATGAGGTCAAGACCATCATCCCTTTCAATTATGCAGTGAATGTTTTCTGGTAGGAATTGCAGTGGTTGAAATTTTTTCAAGGCTTATTTCATGTTGTAAGTTTACTAGATCCTCATGGATGTGAATTATGTTTTCTTGTGGGATTGTATCATTCCTTGTTTCAACTTGCATGCAATCTAAAGGAAAAGAATTACTAAGGGTGTTATCCATGCCTGGTGTAATATTGTCAATACTAGGAGTGGAATCTCTAGATAACCCAAGATCCACAATGATTGTGCTATTGTGAGATGACATGAGTCTCAAACTTCTCACTAATGTATTAGAAATAGGACACCAAACACTCATGCAAAGGCTACTAAATGCGGGGTGCAAATGCAATGTAAGCTAGTGAGAATGAAATACTTATAATTAAAATTATGGAAAGTAAAACTGAAATGAAGAAACAACAAACAGAAACTCAAAAAATGAACTGTAAATACCAGAAAATGCAATGAAAAATATGCAAAGGGATTGATTCAATCAAGGTGGCGAATGAGTCTAGGTACTAATTTTTTTGAAATTTTTGAGAATTTTTGTATTGAATTTTATGCTTTTTATGTTTTTTTATGCAAATATGAGATGTAAATGCAGAATTTTACTGATTTTCAATGAAATTAAGTGCAATAATGCAAGCTAAATGAGCTTTTTCACAAATGCAATTTTTGAAACCCTAGAATGCAAATTAACTAATGCAAAATGTAATGCAAATTTAATGCAAGCTAATATGTAAATGTACTGCAAATCAGAATTATGATGTCCTAAATGCAGGTTCACCAAAATGAAAAGAAGAGAATTGTGGGGGGATTTCTTTCACTTCTAGGGTTTCGGACCTAAAAGGAGAAAAACCAATTTCCAACCTTTCACTCAAGAACAAACCCTTGAGATTTCAATGCAAAGGAGATTGAAATCTAGAAAAGGGAAGGTTCTAGGGATTGAATGATGTATAATGAGGGGTTCACCACCAAGTGTAGAATTGGAAGACAATATTCTTGAAAACACATTCTGATATGCAAACAAATGTTAAATGATCTAAAAACATGAACAAACTATAATGAAAAACTATGAAACTATAAGTGTGCACTTGGAAGACTGAAGAAGGAAGAATGGAGGTTTGGATCACTGAAAAAATTTATTGTTGAAGCTGACTGGGAATTATACGCCAAGTTGGGTGAATCATTCCAATTTTCAAGAAAATGCATAGGAGCAGGTTTTAGCCAAAAGGGTATCCAAATCTACAAAAATCTTGTTCAGGCCTATACAATGGAACTAATTTTCCAATAGTGGCAAATCAGTCCACTTCTGGTTTTCTATAAATTCTGAAGTGGATTATGTGCCTCTCTTTCTGCTCTGCTCTTTTTTATTGGTTTCCAGATCCGAAACTAAAAAATACCACCTATAGGTCTTCTCCAAGCTTCTCCAAGGCTTGATGAAAACTTTGAGGAATTGACAACTTTTCTCCACCTTAGCTTCTTGGTAAATCTGCAACCTAGCCCAAACCCTTGCAATTAAGTGTTGCAATTATTCTTGGAATGGCCACAATGGATGTGGTTCTTGACTCTAGCTTGAAGGAGATGGATCTTGAATGCAATGATTGCTTGGATCATGAACTCTACATCACAAATGTTAGCACAATAACAAACATGAAGAAAGAAATCTTTGACATGATGATTGATACTTGAAGATGATCTTGAATACTTGAAAATTTTCCCTTGAAATGCCTTGAATGCTCTTGTGAATGCTCATATTCTCTTGTGAACCCTTGAATGCTTGTAAAGTTTGATAGGAATGAATACTTGAGTGCTTGGTAGGTGAAAAATGAGTGAAATAACCTTGTATTTATACTTAATTATGCAAGAATTTCCAAAATTCCAACACTACAAGTCGACATCAGATCTAGGAGAATAGAATCCCACCAAAAATTTAATTTGAATTTTGGTCACATGGGACTTGTTGATTCCTAAAATTGCTAGGAAAATAGCCTTATGGGAAACTCAGTTAATGGGGGGACCAATTGCGCTAAACTAAGTGACCTCTAGGTTTTTTAAAGAATTCAGCTCCTTCTATAATTGAGGGGTTGGAAAGGGAAAATGAAGTAGATATATAAAATAAAGATCAGATAATCTAAGGTGTTGTGCCAAGATGTAAGTTAGTAGGCACAAAAAAATCTTCCCTTTCAGTGAGATTTAAGGGCCCGTTCAGCAATCTGTATGTCCGAAAATAATAGGAATCATAGATGAAAAACCCAAGCAGTTTTTAAATAACATAAGATAACTTCCATATATATTCACTGAAAATAAGAGTTCAAGACATGGTCTGAATCAACAAAATTATATAGAAATAATAGAATTTTTGCAAATAAACTACTTAGTACAATAACAACACAATATAATGTCTTGTCAATAAACTAAGAAATAGAGAGGTCGAACAAAATGGCACAATCTGTGATTCTTAATACAATAATAAAAAACAATACAAAGGCCTTGTGTCTTTCAATATTTTTTCTATGTTTTCTCTGAACCCATTCTTCGAGAGTTGAAGCAGTATATAAAGATCATCCACCACCAAAGAGTGAGTAACCGAAAAGATTCTTAGGTGCGAGCAATGATGCCCTGAGGCTGTTGCAACATAAAAGATTCCAAAACATAGAATGCAGACACCTTTGAACAAGATGTACCCCTTTGCAAATGATGACTATGGTCCCAGTGTGGAAGCATCAAAACTCCCATTAAGACACATGGAGCAAGTCTACAAAATTGGTTAGGATACATGGCACAACAGTGGGGCTTCATATTCATTCTTGCCTTCCTTGCAATCAAATCCCCCGCAGAGAAGACATTTGGAGCAAGTCTTTGGTTTGAGTGTTAACTGTGGGGTCCACCAAAAGGTACCCACAAAATGATGCTATGTGGCACATGGGCGGAGCTCGGTAGAGAAGCAAAGGGGAGAGGGCTCTCAAAGGCCTACACGACTGACATGTGGCACAAGCAGGTGGAGGCACTTCAAAAGGGGCCCAGAGATATTCAAACACATGAGGCGTGGGTTGGGGCCGATGCAAAATAAACCATGACCACCCGAAGGGAGCTTAAGGATTTTAATCCAAAAGACTCATTCACCCAAGGTGGAAAATGAGTCCCATCACACATAATGTATGGGACCAAAAATGAAAAATTCTTAGAAATGTGTGAAACCTGCATCGAGGCCAAAAATACCTAGGTGGGACTCATTCGCCCAAGGTGGTGAATGAGTCCCAAACACTAAATCTAGGCCACACAAGCCAGGAACACCTAAATTATGATTGGTTACTAAATGGTGTCGGGATTATCCTCGAAAAGATGCAATAAATGAGGCTTGTGGATGTAAAATAGGGCCAATTAAAGCATAAGAAAGTCAAATTATTAATGACAAGCCTAGAGGAATGTGAAAGTGTGTTACAACACTTTACAACACTCCAAATAAGGTAAGGTTAAGATTAATTATGATTAAAATTATGTTTATTATGATTAGTTAATTTATAAAACCCTAGAAATGTGTGAAAATGTGTTACAACACCTCACAACACTTTTGTAAGGCACCATTAAATTCCATTAGTTCACAAGGGCCCAAGAGCTAATGTGAATGTGTTATCCACATTACAACACTAAATCAAGACAACATTAAGCCAAAATCCACAAGAAGGACCCAAACGAGTGTGAAAAAATTCAAAGGACCCTTTTTTTGACACTACAAATAATAATATTGAGTTCATAATAAGGGGTTCTAGAACTAAGAGTTTACATAGTCTAGATGCAATCAAGTTAAACTCAACCTGGGATCCAAAATTGAATAAAAAATGGTTGAATCTAAAAATAATTATGTGCCAAAAAACTAGAAAATAAACCTATTTTCTAGTATTGAATCTCCTAGGTGATTACTAGGTCAACTAGGTGATTTGAGACATGGGAAATTCTACCACTTAAAGGCTAAAATGTGAGGTTTTTTAAGATTATAAGGTACATGAATTGGGTTCATGGTTGGAGAACATGAGGAAAGATAAAGGGAGAGTCTTAGGAGCTAAATGGACAATTTCATCAAGGTTGGAAAAGCTAAGGAAAGATTATATTCTTGTCATGTGGGTTGTGTGCTAGATAGTCAAATCATCATCAAATTTTCATGTATTCCCATATAATTTTAGAGTATCTTATGTTGATTTTGTTAATTTATTAGTATCTAATTATAACCTAATAAATCATCCATAAAAAAACCATTTATAGATAGTAGATTTAACAATCATGCAAATATTGTCCAAAGGAGATAATCCTTGAGTATTTCCTTATTTAGATCCATAAATTTGGTACATTTTAATACATCCATCAATTTTAGCTATAAGGACTATATTGGAGGTTCATAGTGACTAATAAAAACCATTTTAAGTTTCTTTTCATTTTCATATTTTACCATAAAAGCTACTTTGGGATGCATTTTTTTAATTTTCTATTTAACAAGCTTAGCATTATGGTCTAGAATAATGTTATGAATTATAATGTCACTAGAGATGTTAGACATTTCCACATACGACCATACAAAGAGACTATGGCAATCATAGAGTGAAGTGGAAAGACTATGTCATTTGGAATCGTTTAGATAGTCGCAAATTTTTAATACTTAAATTCTTTATCTAGTTTTTCCATTGGTACATCTAGAGTTCCACCAATTTAGCAAGGATTCTCCTATCTTGAATAAATGGTTTAGTAGGTAAACAACTTGACAATTTAGAGAATTTCCTATTGATGGAGAGATTTCCCTAAAATAAGAACAAACTTCAAGAATTTATGTAACACTTCTATCATGATGGTCCATAGGCAAGTCCTCATAAACAACTAAAATTTTATCAAGATCTTAATCATTAGAAAATGTGTCTAGCTCAAAGGAGATGGAGAATCTAGTATACCCCAATGAATAATTATGATGCACCAGCCTTAAATAACTAGAAAGAACCTCAAAAGTTGATTGAGATTTAGTTTTTTAGTTAGGTTAGTAACCCAAATCATGAGTTTTACATTACGATCATAGAGAAAGAGGGTTTACAATACCTTATTCTTTGAAGCCTAAGCCTTTAAATTTATAACCACATTTATGAATAATATTAAATGCTTTAACCATATTGGTTATGTAAAGATGAAGAATATAATTGAGTGGAAAAAAGCATAAGTTGGGAAACCATCAAGAGATGCATTGACATGATTACAAACATAATTTTAAAATTATATTGTTGATGATTTTAATGGTAAAATCGGATATTAAAGAAGGAATTTTGTAATCAATGTCATATCATTTGTATTCCCCAATATATAAAGGGGTGAAATTAAGGGAAACCCAATCATCTTTATAAATAAGGGGGGACATGTTTGAGGAAATAACAATGATATTATCAATAGATTATGAGGGATCAAAATAGTTTATCTCGAGCCACCAAATAGAAATTTTGATAGTGTTGATTATTCATAAGTATTACAATTCTCTTATTATGGTGATTAAATTTTAAAAGATGATGTAGAGTTGACAGGACCACACCCATGGAGGACCCAAAAGAATAGTATACACTAATTTTCCATGAATCACATGTGTTGTAAGAGCGTCCCACACTAGCTCAACATCATGCAAGTACCCAAAACTAGAATGAGTATGTCTAGATCCTCAATATCAATGCATTGAGAAGGAGCACACAAAAGAAGCATAACACTCAAGAAAGAATATGCACATAAGGCATAGAGATGAGCATGCATATTGACCACGAAGGAGTGGAGGAGAGGAAATCATGTGATTGAGGCATGTGAATGTGTAATCCTCACATATTTAAATGAGAATGCACAAGGTGAGAATGTGGGTGTGTGAAATTATAGAACATAGCATCATTAAGGGAGTGCACTACTTCAACATGAACATGTAATAGAAGAGAAAGATGAGAATATAAGGTAGTGAAAGGTGTAGACAACATGTGGCCTCAAGCCATGATCTTGAGAAATTAGTTGAAAACTATTAGAGTTTTAATTGCTAATCACCCTTGGGATTGCACATTAGAAGAGAAACATATGTGATAGAATGGATAGCCACATCTAACTAAAAAGAGTCATTAGGTAATTTTTGTAAGCCATAAAAGGATGAAGTGACAATAGGGAATTTAGCTATTGTATGAAATGGGCTATAACATTTTGAATCCTCAACAGCTATTTTAGATGAGAAGGGTAGCAATGAAGAGGAATTTTTATGGGGAATCTATGGGAAAGGTTTAGATCCCATAAGGGAATTCAAGGAGAGAAAAGTAGGTTTTGTCTATCATAATAAGGTGGACCATAAGAATTAAAGAAGATAGTAAGATCACATGTAGATGGGCGCACAGAGAGGCCAAGCCAAGTACCCATTGTACTGTAGGTCTTATCCCACCATTGTAATCTAAAACCTCACATTAAGAAAGAGTTTTTTTTTCCATATTCCCTATGTTGTAGTTTTGTTATGTTTGTGTGTTGAGGGACTAGGGTATGTCATTGAGCATATCTTAGATGTGACCCCTAGTAGCAGCCACATTAAATGATATTAAAGCCTAGGTTACAACTTTGAGACTAGATAACTTGAGAAAGTGATAGTTGTGTAGGATTATGAGTGGAGTCCTTACAATAATGATTTCATGATAGGAGCACCTACATATAGGGTTGTGATAAAGAGTTTGCAACAATGAGTAACCTAAGGTTTGTAGGTGGATGAGACACCTACATACAACAAGTCATGGAAGGAAAAGATATAGTTAATTTGAGTTAACACCAAACATGGATGAGATGGGTGTCTTGGGCAAAGAGATCATATTATTTCTAACTACCAAAAATATCTGTTAGATTGGTCTTGTTAGTAAAGGCTGACATGGATTAGCAAAACTAACCAAGGGACTGGTGGCCATGTTAGGAGGTACCAAATATGGGTGAATAATTATAGGATGACATTTAGATGAATCTGAATCCTAGCTAGAATTGATTAGGAACCAAAAGAGTGCATGCCCTTCATAGGATGGCATTTAAGTGAATTTGAATCCTAGCTGGAATTGATTAGGAACCAAACGAGTGCATGCCCTTTATAGAATGACATTTAGGTGAATTTGAATCCTAGCTAGAATTGACTAAGAACCGAAACAGTGCATGCCTTCCCATAAATGCCTTCGAGGAGATCGTGTTATATGCATCAGCCTAGATAGCATCGTATGCCCCACTTAACCTAGATAGCATCTTATGGCATCAGCTGTGAGTCCACGGAAAGACACACAGTGAATTGAAAAGGAGATGGAAAAACATGCCGGCTTTGACATTTTTAGAGTATTTTGCTGTAAGGAACAACACGCCCCAATAATTAAATGCTTACGATGCAATCCCGCAACTATTTAAGAATAGAACCTAAAAGCAACTAAAAAATTAAAGCATTCCAGTCACATTTCAACGGCATGCTGGAAATGGTCGAATTAGCCTGTGAGATGATTAATCGGTAGACTATGTTTCAATTTCAGAACAGTTAAGTAAACAGAAGGGGCGTCGTCATAGCAATAAAGAGAATCCAATAACTCCAGGAACATATAAATGCTATAGAGTTTCGATGTGATATACGTTTGAATCCTAGCCTCTGTTATCGAAATAATTCCACAAACTCCACGGAACATATGAATGCGATAGATTTCCAACTGCTACTTGTTTGAACGGCCGTTGTGGGTACGTCATTGTACCATCGTGAAATCTTGAATCCTTATTGTTTCGTGCATTGATCTCTCTGAGCCACGTTGGCGAATACAATATCCGAAGGCTCTGGAATAAATAGATGTCGGTCAGCTACAAGAAAGGTGTTTGCAACAAACAATATAACATTCGGAGTCTCCCTATCTTAACAACACGGCTAAAATCCCATGGGAAATCAAAGACCTGTGGGAAGATTGTAAAAGTATGATACAAGATATTCAATATTATAGGTAGGTAATAAGGTCGCGGATGTTATGGCCAGTCTAGGCGTTAATCAAGAAATTTTAAATTTTTGGGATTTCTCTAATTTGCCTAACCAAATTAAAGAAATTCTTGCAGCGGACAGATTTGGCGGGAAAATATTCAAATAAGAGGTTATGATGATGGGAATGATAATGATTTGAAAGGGTGATGGGCTCTGGTGTCCAGCGAGGATGTGGACCCCATGGATGCATGATGGCACGCTGACTGGACGAAGGAGGAAGCACGTTGTTAGAGGATTGCCAAGTCCCGATGAAATGAAAGGTCAAAGATGGAAAGGACAATTGGGATGCAGAGCATCGTACCTTGACAAGAAAGGTTTAATTAAGGAAATAAATCGCATGAGAAAAAATCCTAAGTCCGAACTCCGAAATGACAGATGGACTCGTATTTGCAGCGAAGACAAAAGAAGTAATAAACTAGGTGTAATCATTACTAGAAAAGGAGGCGGTGTTGTCATTCTCAATAATGATGATAGTTGAAAAGGTGATAACCAAGGCATTAGTTCTTTAATGCATCGCAGCAAAAACCCTAAGCCGTTCATGTTTCAAATGAGTAGCCACAAAGTCACCATTAAAACTGAACTTTTAGAATTGTCTGTCGCTAGTGTTGAGAACGACGGACACACAAGCGAATTCCTTCTCGTCCCTAAGAATTACCATAGCCAAGACAGCACCATGGGAGGCCCTAGGAAGCAAACTGAATTGCGCAAATATGAGTGGCTTCACAACAATGAGGAGCTCTGGGGTCTTTTTGAGAGGGCGGGTTTCACCCCATACTTTGCAGCAATGGAAGGATATAACGAAAAACTAAGCTACAAGTTTGCCAATGCTTGGAGGGATCGTGAAGTTAATCT
>VDFB02333388.1:137264-169123 GCA_007258455.2 Sequoia sempervirens
AAGACTGAAGATTGAATGCAAATTGTCTTTCTTATCTTGCACATGCAAACTAAAACCTCCCATATGCAATAGTGCTCATGCAAGGCACATGCAACATGCAAATTGAAACATTGCATATAATGCATCTGCATGCACAACTCCACCTATCTTGGCAACTTCCAAAATTGACTCCTTTGTAGTATTTTATGTCACTATCAATTAACAATCTGACATAGGACACCTATCTCCTAAAACATAGGAACCTTGTCACCCATGCCACTTCACATGTATGAAGACAATTCAAGTTGTTATTCCCAAAAATGACATCATTGGATGCATATATAATTAAATATCATAGGCAAATAAACTTAGGAAAAAATAAGTAAATAATCACCAAATAAATGCTAGGACTTGCAAAGATTGAGATACCTTAATCCCAACACAGTTGAGCAATGTGGGAGTGGTTAATGGTATTGGAGAGAATGTGGGCCTTCTTGTTGGATTTCTCTCAATAAGATTCCACCATGGACTATTCTTTTGATTGGAGTTGTTGCAAGTTTTATTGGGTATGTGGTAATCTAGTTTGTTGTCTACTAAACTGTCAATCATTTGCCTTATTGGGTGGTAAGCAAGTTATTCTTTCATGTTTTTCATTTTCTTTTTTAAAACATAAAATTTCCTTTCTTCTTCCCCTAATTTTTACACTTTAAGAATATGGAACTAAAACTGATTTTATGGCCTCTATAGTATTGTTATTGATTTTAGACTAATAGAGTTCCATGTTTTTAGTTAAACTATGTACAAAGGCATGTTTTGGGTGTCAAATTAACTTGGAATGGTCATGACATCCATTGGATTACTTTGTATATGGGCATCATTTGAAATATTACTTTAAGTATTTTACTAAATAGCAACATTTCACAAACCACCTCCTATATTTTTGTTTTGGTTATTTTATGTAACTTTTACTATCAAAATTACATATATTGTTTGGCGAATACATGTTTTTTGTTTTAGTATTGTGAGAAAGATTATATGAAGTAGAAATGTAAACATATCTACTTTGTGCCTCAGTCCAAGAAGGTTTCGATTTTAGGTGGTGAGCCTCTAGGATGAAATTTTAACCTATAAAAAATATTTCCAAAATAAAATTATTTTCTTGTCATGTGGATTGTGTGTTAGATAGTGAAATCATCAAATTGCCATGTATACATTACAATTTTAGTCATTTAAAGGTATCTTAGTAAAAATAATCTTATGTTGATTTTGTTTATTTATGAATATCCAATTATAAATAAAAATAATAATCCATAAACAAAATCATTCCATGCTTGATAGTAGAAAATTAGCAATCATTCAATATTGTGCAAAGGAAGATCATCTTTGGTTATTTCCTTATTTAGATCCCTAAATTTAATATTTTTTTAATACATCCACCAATCTTAGCTATAAGTACTAGAGTGGAGATCCACAAAGACTAATAAAAACCACTTTAACTTTCTTTTAATTTTCTACTTAACAAGCTTAGCATTATCGTCTAAAACAATATTATGAAGTATATGATGAGACCAATTAATAGTTAGTTTTATCCTATTTATTTCATACTTTTAGACATTTCTAGACACTCATTTCATATGCATTCCTAAACACTATCTATCTTTTTATATCTTTCATGCAACTTGAACCTAGTTTTGATGTATGGGAATATGATCATAATATGTTGTTAATTGCATGATTAATTGTGTGAGTGTGTATGAAATATAGTATGGATGTATGTTTAATTTATGGTTATTAGCATTTTGTATATGTTAGACATGAACTAACTCCTTGCAACTGAGAAGCCAAAGAAAGCAGACTATATCCCGTAGAAATTAGGGAGTACAACCTGTAGCCAAAGGATTTCAGACAGAAAGGAGATCCCAAAATGAGAAGAATGTGTCGATGGCAAAGATGGAGGCATTTATTTACAAGGATGATTATGAGTCACCATGTCAATCAATAAGACCACTGAAGAGAGAAGAAGTTTGCTATGATCGGGAATCTAACGTGATTGTTTGCCTAGTCCACATTTTTGTAATATTGTTGTAGCAAAGTTGCAACCCTAATCTTGACTTCTTCTACCTTTTCAGTTATGCAGACTTTGTCACCCTATATTTCATAGGGGAGTGGTGATTTTCATTTAGTTTTCTATTTTGAGTCCTTGTTTCAATAAACCTCCCTCGAACCTATATAGTTGGCTCGATGGTTGAGGGATCAAGTAGATATAGCATATGGATATGTTCAAGTAGTTTTCTTCTGTTCACATAGATAAAACTTTTATTTCCAGTTATGTTCTCATCAATAATATATCTTTGAAGATTCTTGTTAGATTGTGAAATCTCATTTTATGCAATGAAGAGGTTTTTAGTTTACCATTATGTTTTGTTGATTTGAGAAGCTAGATTTGGGTTTATTCTATGGAGATAGTCACTTGAGCAAGGGCCACTCAAGGTAACTATTACCACTTTAATTTTTGCACTTTAATTTCTATTACAGTAGTTATTTTCATTATTGTAGTATCTTAATCAGATTCTTTATTTTCTATACATGAATGAAATCATGAATAAGATCTTGTCTTTTACTTTATGCTTTTTTTGTCTCAATGTGTTAAACTCCAAAGTAATTCAAGTCATGTTAGAATTCATAATTAACAGTTTTAGTAGTTACAGAGTTAAGGTTTTAACAATTAACTAGTCATAGTCTTTAACTGTACGTACCCGTAGCAATAGTTCCAAGTTTAATTCTCTTTACTGTTTTGCAATTTTATGTTTTTCCTACATGTGTAAACACCTATACTAGATGATATAGATACTAATATAGAATCTTTGGTTGCACATATAGTGCTAGCATCATCACAAGCTTACATTAACCCTGGTTGATAATTAAATGGAGTCTTTACAAGGGTTTAGTGGACTGTTTAGTTAGGAACCACCTCTGAATTGTGTGTTTATCACTAATTTTAATGAGCATTAGTTAGGCATTACAGTATAATTCCACTAGAGATATTAGCATGTCCACATAAGATCATGCAAATACATTATGGTAATCATAGGGTAAAATGGAAATATTATGTCATTTGGAATCATTTAGACTTCACTCTAATTTTTTAAGTAAAAGTGGCAAAGCCACTATAAATATTATATTGATACCAAAATAATTTTTACATAGCTAAAAATATGAGCAAATAGAATAAAAATCACATTCTCCAATAATGAAGAAACCACAAACTTAATTACTACAACTTTTAGATGAGATGGAAAGATCAAAAGGAGGGGAGGAAGGAATTACATGAGGATCTTCAAGAGCATGCTTGAGCAAAAAATGAACTACATTAAACATATGTTGAGCATCATAGTACAAAGAATCACCCATATTAGGTCGTAGATCATTGAGGCAAGAATTAAAATCAGGCATATTATCACCTACTCAACTGTAGGCCATTAAATACAAAACAAAGAGTTGAGCATCATCAGATAGGAGTGTATCTCGATCAAGAAATTCACCCACCATTAGAGACCCATAATTGAAATCATAGTTCTCTCCACTGAAATAATAGAGAGTAAACAAATATGAGGCTAAAGATAAGTACCAGCAAAGAATTTAACCATGTTTGCACACCATAAGACATCCAAAAGGTCATAAATAAACACAAATGCAACCTCATTTGGGAGGGCCATAGAATTTTTCAATAGCCAGTCCTGACCAACAATCAAACTAATAGCATCTTCCACTTAAGAACATTGAATTGTAAAAGATCGACCAAGCTTTTCCCTTGAGAAAGGGAGATTATTCCTTAGCTCCTAGTGAGGATAAGGAAGGAAAACCCTGAACAAAGAGTCAATTGTGTATTGATGCTTGAAATAGGAAAATGAACAATCTGAAACCACAACAATACAAGATATATTTTCAAGTGCAATAGAACACGAGAAATATAGTACTAATTTGGAGATTCATTGCACATGCGAGATCTTAGCCATATTTTTTTATAGTACTACCTTTGATCATTTTTTCCAAATATCAACTTCCCAAAAAACTAAATTAAACCTACTTATGTGACACAAACCATATTAGCAAAAATATTTCAAAGGCTATTAATTTAGCCAGTAGAAATGACTAGTGCCAACCAAAAGCCACTTCAACTGTATGGGCCAAAGTCTTTAGAAAGAGCATAACACAAGAGAAGAGATTCCAAAACCATGTCAAGTAGAATGAAAATATCAAAAATTTCCATCACATATCTATGAGACTTCATTACATCAGATGAGGTACTCTAGAAATCAAGTATATATGTCCCAAGAACATAAACTGGCAATAATGCAAGAGCTTGTATGCATAGAAAACAATCAACACCTCTTTAACCACCTACATACTCTAATCTTTAATACTTAATTTTTATCTATATTTTCCATTGGTACATCTAGAGTTCCACTATTTTAGCAAGGATTCTCCTATTTTGAATAAATGGCTTAGTAGGTAAACAAATCAACAATTTAAATAATTGTCTAGTGTCGGAGAGATTTCCCTAATGTAAAAAAAAATTCAAGAGTTCATGTAAAACCACTATCATGTTGGTACATAGGCAAGTCTTCGTAAACACCAAAAAAATTATCAAGATATTAATCATTAGCAAATGTATCTAGCTCAAAGGAGATGGAGAATCTATTAAATCCCAATAAATAAACATGGGGTGCACCAAATATAAATAACTAGAAAGAATCCATATTTAAGGAAGGAACCTTATAATTACTGTCATATAATTTCAATTCCCCAATATATGAAGGGGTGAAATTAAGGGACCCCAATCATCTTTATAAATGAGGGGGAACATGCTTGAGAAAGTAATGATTATGTGATATATAGATTAGGAGGGATCAAAAGAATTTATTTCTCCATGCCAATTAGAAAAAATGATAAGGTTGATAATCCATATCGTGGATTATAATTATTTTATTCTACTAATTAAATTTTAAAATATGTACATTTGAAGGAACCACACCCATGACATGGACACATGAAGGACCCAAAATAACATTATACACTAATTTTTCATACATCACATGTGATGTACGAGCATCCCAAACTAGCTCAGCATCATGCAAGTAGCCAAAGAGAGGATATTTCTAGATCCTTAGGATCAATGCATTGAGAAGGAGAAAAATAAGCATAGCACTTAAGAAAGAGTATGTATATGAGGCATAGAGATGAACATGCATGTAATAATCATGAAAAAATGGTAGAGAGGAAAGCATGTGATTTAGGCATGTGAATGTGTAGTCCTCACACATTTAAATGAGAATGCACAAGGTGAGAAATATGGGTGTGTGAACTAGCACATAGCACCATTGAGGGAGTGCAATATATCAATATGAAACACATTATGGAAGAGGAAGAGGAGAAGACAAGCTAGAAAAATATGTAGACAATTTGTGGCATCAAGCCATGATCTTGAGAAATGAGTTAACAATTATTAAATATTTAATCACCAATCACCCTTGGGATTGCATGTTAGAAGAGAGAAACATATGTGTTAGAATGAATAGGCTCCCCATCTAAGAATATAAGATCATTAGGTAATTATTGGAATCCATAAAAGGATGAAGTGACAATAGGGAATTTAGCTATTAAATGGAATGGATAGTAAGATTTTAAATCCCCAACAACTATTTTAGATGAGTAGGATAATAAAGAAGAGGAATTTTTAGGGGAATACTTTAAGAAACTTTCAAAGGGGAATTTATGGGAAAGTTTTAGATCCCATTAGGGAAGTCAAAGAGAGCTAGTCGGTTTTGTCTTTCATAATAAGGTGGACCATAAAATTTAAAGGAAAGAGTAGATCATCTACATGTGGACCTATAAATATGCTAATTCATGTTCTCATTATACTATAGGGCTTATCCCACCATTGTAATATATAAAAACTCATGTTAAGAAAGAGATTTTCTTTATACATTCCCTATGTTGCAATTCTACTATGTTTGTGTGTTGAGGGACTAGGGCATGTCACTAGGATTTTCTCAGATTTAACCCCTAGTAGAAATTGTGTTAAGTGATATTAGAACCTAGGTTACTTGAGAAAGGTGAGCTATGTAGGCTTACAAGTGAAGGCCTTATACTAATGGTTATGGTAGAGGCACCTACGTAGGGTTGTGGTAATGGGATTACAATAATGAGTAACCTAGGGTTTATATTTGGATGAGACATATACATGCAAAAAATCATGGTAGGAAAATAATTGGTTAGTGTGACTTAACATCATGCATGGATGAGATGGGTGCCTTGCATAAAGAGATATTCATTATTTCAAACAACTATAAAAAATGTGATATCCATTAGATTACTATTATTAGTAAAGGTCGATAGGGGTTAGCAAAACTAACGAAGTAGTGGTGGCCATGTTAGTAGTACCAACTATGGATGAGTAATTATAGGATGACAATTAGGTGAATTTAAATTCTAGCAAGAATTGAAGAGATGCCAAAAGAGTGCATGCCTATAAATAATATGGTAAATGGTAGTGTTGAGTGGAGGATGGTAAGTAAAAAAGGATTCAACCAACCTCAATTCCATAGTGAGATAATAGGATAGGTCAAGAATTAAAATGTTCAAATGAAATCTTAGAACAATTCATGTATAAATTGGTTCAAGCATGGTTGACAATTCAACAAGATTAACATTGGATGCTACATCTATTATAACATATTTTGTAAAACATCTTCATATAACTTAAAGGTATTGAGATCCCAAAGAGAAATATTTTCAAGAGCATTCTTAAGTTGATCAAATAAATCGTATCCTTTCTGTGCTCTATCAATCAACTTAAGTGGAAGAGGTAGCTTTAGAGAACTAGATAACAAAATCAATAGACTAGATGTAATTTTTTACCTCTAGCCATCCTTTGATATGTATATCCAACTACTTGATAATATTATTAAGTAGGGGCCTTATGTAATATAAGCATAGGCACGATTGGAGAGGAATTAGAGGGTCCTTGAATAACCACTCTAGGTCCCATAAAAGTGTAAATGATATCAACCATATTCACATTAGGAGAAGATCAAGGAATCTTAATAAGTTTACTCACCATTAAAGGAGACACTATATAGTATGATTAAATAAAGGAGTGAATATATCTAGGAAATAACCTAGCATCATGTGCATTTACATTAAAGAGAGGCACCAAGATATAGCCATTATTATAAACATCATAGTATGTATCCTAATTGGGGTGTGAAACATATAGGCATTATACCAAAAATATATCCTTAATGAGGAACCCTAGGCAACCATTGAGAAAGTTGAATATCAAAGAGATGGAATCATTACCTATGATATCATAGTGGGAGAAGGAATAATAATCATCAAAGCATACAAATGAATTTATAATGATAAATATATATCTAATATAAAAAATATAAAAATTCCATATCAAAAACCCTAAAATAGAAGGAATAAACTCTAAGGGAAAAACCCTAGGGTGGTGTAAAGGATAATAAGTTCACCAAAGTATAAAGAAATACGATGCCTCATTACATAAATCCTAATATAAATTAATTAAATAAGCATCAATAAACATATATCCTAGGAATATGAGTTGAGAATAGTAAAAATATTGTAATAATGTTTAAAAAATTAAAAATAAACAATCCAACTTAGCTCAAGTATTTCAATGTAGAATTTGACTTTTCCAAGTGTCCCAATTCCATTCATTATGGATGTATAAAAAAATTGAAATTTGCTAGTCACATGCATCAAAATTTGTAAAAAAATAAAATTTCAAAAGTTCACAATAATGAATGTGATAGCACAACTATAGAATCAATTTCACAATTATGGATTTGACCCTTTTGCATGAATATGGTCTCAAGGAGTGAAACCAATTTGTTCTAACTTTCAATCTTCAAACGTGGCTTCCTTAAAACTTTTATGATATACATAAAAATTTATTTGGTGTTATCAAGATTTGTCAATGACTAGGAATATGTCTCCCTTTGGTTAAACCCCGAGGCTATTCATTAAATGATTGTATAAAGATCAAGGATAACAAACAATTAAGTAGTTTTCTTGGGATTTGATGTAAATATCAATGCTCTAAAGATAATGTAATGAGTAATGGAATTTTTCTTGTTAGGTGCTAGATGTTATAAATGAATTGAGTTTTATCCTTAAACACAAAACCCTAGTATGTAATTCAAATATTTTATGCTTTAAGTCAACTTATAATAGGTAAGTGGCTCTAGGCCCAAGATTTAATTTTTTTTTAACTCTAGAAGATTATTTCTATATATCAAACATTTAATTGATCTCATTTGCACAATTGCATATTTGACTTTGGATAAAAAACAGATAAAATTTGAGGATAAAATCTAGAATTTAGGAATAAGTGCAAATTGGATCAAGTTAGGATTAAATTATGTATCAATTTCTACTTAAATGCATCATTTTACACACTATCATTGCAATATAGACAAATGAATCAAATTGAGTCCTAATAAATTATTAAAATGTGAACATATAAATTGATATATTCAAAAAAAAGTAGAAGACATGAATAAAATGCACCATTATAACCCCCACAACTTTAATTAGAAAGATAATATATAGAACCTCTTCATACAAACATCTTGTCATCTACACTTAAAATTATCTACTATATAATAACATTATCATTCTTGAAAAAAATGAGAGAGAGAGAGAGATAGAGAAGAGAGAGAGAGAGAGAGAGAACTAGAGTGGAAGAGGTAGCTTTAGAGAACTAGATAACAAAATCAATAGACTAGATGTAATTTTACCTCTAGCCATCCTTTGATATGTATATCCAACTACTTGATAACATTATTAAGTAGGGGCCTTATGTATAAGCATAGGCGATTGGAGAATTAGAGGGTCCTTGAATAACCACTCTAGGTCCCATAAAAGTGTAAATGATATCAACCATATTCACATTAGAGAAGATCAAGGAATCTTAATAAGTTTACTCACCATTAAAGGAGACACTATATAGTATGATTAAATAAAAGAGTGAATATATCTAGGAAATAACCTAGCATCATGTGCATTTACATTAAAGAGAGGCACCAAGATATAGCCATTATTATAAACATCATAGTATGTATCCTAATTGGGGTGTGAAACATATAGGCATTATACCAAAAATATATCCTTAATGAGGAACCCTAGGCAACCATTGAGAAAGTTGAATATCAAAGAGATGGAATCATTACCTATGATATCATAGTGGGAGAAGGAATAATAATCATCAAAGCATACAAATGAATTTATAATGATAAATATATATCTAATATAAAAAATATAAAAATTCCATATCAAAAACCCTAAAATAGAAGGAATAAACTCTAAGGGAAAAACCCTAGGGTGGTGTAAAGGATAATAAGTTCACCAAAGTATAAAGAAATGATGCCTCATTACATAAATCCTAATATAAATTAATTAAATAAGCATCAATAAACATATATCCTAGGAATATGAGTTGAGAATAGTAAAAATATTGTAATAATGTTTAAAAAATTAAAAATAAACAATCCAACTTAGCTCAAGTATTTCAATGTAGAATTTGACTTTTCCAAGTGTCCCAATTCCATTCATTATGGATGTATAAAAAAATTGAAATTTGCTAGTCACATGCATCAAAATTTGTAAAAAAATAAAATTTCAAAAGTTCACAATAATGAATGTGATAGCACAACTATAGAATCAATTTCACAATTATGGATTTGACCCTTTTGCATGAATATGGTCTCAAGGAGTGAAACCAATTTGTTCTAACTTTCAATCTTCAAACGTGGCTTCCTTAAAACTTTTATGATATACATAAAAATTTATTTGGTGTTATCAAGACTTGTCGATGACTAGGAATATGTCTCCCTTTGGTTAAACCCCGAGGCTATTCATTAAATGATTGTATAAAGATCAAGGATAACAAACAATTAAGTAGTTTTCTTAGGATTTGATGTAGATATCAATGCTCTAAAGATAATGTAATGAGTAATGGAATTTTTTCTTGTTAGGTGCTAGATGTTATAAATGAATTGAGTTTTATCCTTAAACACAAAACCCTAGTATGTAATTCAAATATTTTATGCTTTAAGTCAACTTATAATAGGTAAGTGGCTCTAGGCCCAAGATTTAATTTTTTTTTAACTCTAGAAGATTATTTCTATATATCAAACATTTAATTGATCTCATTTGCACAATTGCATATTTGATTTTGGATAAAAAACAGATAAAATTTGAGGATAAAATCTAGAATTTAGTATAAAATCTAGAATTTAGGAATAAGTGCAAATTGGATCAAGTTAGGACTAAATTATGTATCAATTTCTACTTAAATGCATCATTTTACACACTAGTCATTGCAATATAGACAAATGAATCAAATTGAGTCCTAATAAATTATTAAAATGTGAACATATAAATTGATATATTCAAAAAAAAGTAGAAGACATGAATAAAATGCACCATTATAACCCCCACAACTTTAATTAGAAAGATAATATATAGAACCTCTTCATACAAACATCTTGTCATCTACACTTAAAATTATCTACTATATAATAACATTATCATTTTTGAAAAAAATGAGAGAGAGAGAGAGAGAGAGAGAGAGAGAGAAGAGAGAGGAGAGAGAGAGAAGAGAGAGAGAGAGGTCTTTAGTTTTTTGGTGAAGTTGATGTGGTCAGGATTGTGCTCTTAATGATTTTGGTAGAATAGATAACCCTTAATCCTTGACTTTCACCCAAGAAGATTTCAATTTAAGACTCGTACTCCTATGCCAAATAACTAAAACGAGTCCATAAATCTTAAAAACCATAAAAAAAGGAGAGACAGACACAGCTATGTTATGCATTGCCCCACTTAGCGTGGATAGCATCTTATGTCATCAGCAAACAGTGAATTGAAAAAGAGATGGGAAAACATGCCGGCTTTGACATTTGTGCAAGATACCGACATTTTGAGAAAGTCTACATATCCTTTCTTACATAAGCCAACAGTGTCTTGCTGCAAAGAATAACACGCCCCATTATTAAATGCTTACGATGCAATCATGCAACTATTTAAGAAATAATTTGAAAGCAACTGAGTACTAAAGCATTGCAGTCGCATTTCAACCGCATGCGGGCAATGGTTGAATTAGCTTGTAAGATGATTGATCGGTAGATTAAGATTTCACGTTGGCACATGCAAAATCCGAAAGCCCAAGCGACAAGAAAGGTGTCCGCCACACAAAATATAGCTTTCGGAGTCTCCGACCACGTGCTTGAAATACAGCCACAAGACTAAATGATTTAGACAAAATAAAAGATCAAAATGAAACAAAAATCAGATATTAAAAAAAAATCATAAATATCAAGCAAATCGATACAACAATCTGATCCAAACAGAACACAATAGTTGCAAGTAACCCATCCATGCATTACTCAACAACAAAGGAAACAAATCTAACAAATCTTTCCAAGCACTCCAAATGCATCCAAATACAAATAATTTATAGTCTTTTGTCATTTTTTTTAAATTTAATCCTGGTTTAGTTTCAAACAATCCTTACTTACATTGTTCTTCATATATGTTGTTCCGAAATTAATAGTGTTATCATCCTCATCATTCAAATCAAATTTTTAGTTCGATCAAAGACCAAATTTCATTTATCTTTTCTTTTCATTATTTGTGCATACTTGTTTACTTGTGTGTTTCTGATTTTGCTTATATTTGTGAGTCATTCATTGCGGCATTTCATGACAACTATATCATCATGGTCTTCCATATCATGGTGCATCATATTATCTATCTAGTTGAGCGTTTTGCTTGTGCATCACATATTAATTGTGTCATTATGGTTTTTTATATCATGGTGTATCATGTTATGTGCTATAATAAATTAGGTTGCTCACATGTTTAAAATTTGTGCAACATTTATAGCATTCATCATCATATATTTTTCTACTTAACTATCCCTCTTATCATTCCAATTGCCCATATGTGTCTTTTATCCCCACATGCTCTTTCGAGGAGGCATCTTCTTAACTATCATGTCACTCAATGCATCCTCAGATTCTTCTACTTACTTTGACAAGACACTAGTTATTTTAGTCACAAGACACTAGTTATATACACCTAAATTTCACCACCCTTTATCATTAATTATACACATTAGTTTGAATCCTAGTTAATTAACTCTAACATCATCACATTAATTAATTAATTAATTTCATTGTATCATCATATTCTATTAGGTCATTAATCACACTTAGCTAATTATTTCTCAAATTTATCCACTAGCATTACATTATAATAAAATAATAAGTTATTATTATTTAATTAATCAATCAATTCTTAAATAAATTCATACACACATAATTAATTAACTATATAAATAATTAATTGATTATCCTTTCACAAATTTATAAATAAAATTCATGTACACATAACTAATTAAGTATCCTCTGACATGTCATTTCAAAAGTCAGTATCTTTCACTTATTCAATCATTCAAGCTTTTTATTCCCTAATTAATGCTTGCACATTCCTAAATGACATGAATCAAATAAATTAAAGGTCATGAAAATTAATTTTAAATAGCATTAAGAAAAAAAAACTTAAGTTGTTAAATCATATGAATCAATCTAGATCATTCATCTCCTCATCTAAAAACCTATAAATGTACCTCTTCTTCCTCAGTCCACATATGGAGAAAGTCTACAAGAAATCATCAACATGCTACAAAAATTTTGCACAATCATTTGAGCATCCATATCCCATGAACATAAGCAAATCCACTTGTTTTCCCAATTGAAGGTTTGCACATAGTTTAGAATTTGATTTAGATTATTTTTTGATTTCATTTATATTTTTTTTGAATTCTTAATCATGTATGGTTTTACCAAAAGCATTTTAAATTTCATGTTAGCTCATGTTTATTCTAAAGCTCGTAAGTTTAGAACTAGAGAAATTTTATAGTAAGGGGCAAGGAGTAAGTTGGAGCAATCCTAGTGACTTAAGGTTTGGTTATTACACCAATTCAGAGGAGCCACTCCTACCCTGTGATGTTGCATCTTTCAATTCAAACTCAAAAACTCTTAAATGTGAGGAGGGACAAAATCTTAGTGGTAGAGTACCTTGAAGTGGGAACTAGTTGGTGGGTGTATTTCTTACTTATGAATGATAATATGTCAAAGCTTCACCTCCTCTTGCCTACAAAAATTTTTGCCACACCTAGTGGGATGAAAGTTAACATTATGATTGCATGTGGCTAGAATTCATCAATTTTTTAGAACCCCGAGCAACATGGAAGACTTGGATTTCATACTAAACCTACCATCATATGACATCAAGTTAAATATTGGAATCTAGGTAAGTCTTGATGGCTAATTACCTATTTAGAGCTAATTGGTCATTTTTATTTATTTTAAATATACATATTTTTAGTTTGGTGCACTTGGACATGAATAACATATATTTATCATATTGAATCATAACTCACTCTTCCATATATTTGAGAGGTGAAATATAGAATGAGCACTAAGAATTTAATTCAAGATTGCCAAAATATCTCATTGATCATTATTTTTCTAATTATTTGTAACGATTAGTTCTTTTTATTTTTCTAATTTTATGTAATATTCAAAGTTTCTTTTTGAAAAAATTGCAAAAAAATTACTCTTTTTTATCATTTTCCACTTACTATTTTGATATTATTGATTTAAGGAATTCTTGCTCACTTTCGCAAAATCTTACAATGGTTTATTAATAAACCCATAATTGAAAGCAAATGTTTTTAAATAGTTAGAAATAGGGAAATCATTTAAAATCTCAAAACTGTGATAGAAAATGAGTGTTTGTGTCCTCAACTTTTGAGAAATATTGGTCGAAGTTCATTGGCCATCTTAAATAGCACTAGTTTCAAATTTGAATATTCTAGTCTTTCCAGTGCCATGCAATTTTTAGCATACAAAGTGTACATATTTTTCATAAATGTGCTTGAAATATCAATGAAAAGTAAATATGTTAGTCCAATAACACAATATAGCATATGGTTGAGTAAAATTCCCTTCTTTTTTCCTTTAAAAATGTAGTTCGAGCTTATAGAACCTCATCATCAAGACATAAAAAATGTTGTCTCCTTTTTGTTGAATGCAATAAGTGAGTTAAATTTGATTAGAAATTGTAAAAATCATTTGATCAAATGGTTATTTGAATAAGAGTGTGGATTGACCTATTTTGGTTATTAATCTCAACTTGATTGTAGATGATGTGTAATATCTCTCTGAACACACTCTAATTTATAATTTTAGGGGCATTAAAATCTTGTTGCCTTTATTGGAAGCTTGGGCTCATTGGGTTTGGCAACCCAAGGGAGATATGGAGATTATCCTTGCTACAAATGGTATTTTTTTTGTTTTTTGTTTTTTGAATGGTTTATCAAAATATGTCCTTCAAGGGAGGCCCTTATTTTCACAATCAAGTAGGTTTATTCATCAAACCCTGGCATGTGGATGTTGATTCTATAGAAATTTCCCCTTCTAGAATAATAGGCTATATCCATCTCCTTGGCTACACATAGATTTTTGGAGACCCAATATTCTACAATCCATTGTGATCATTGGGAAACCCATGATTTCCTCTCATGTCATAGTTGAAATTAGGTAACTACTTATGCCTACATTTTTGTTGAAGTTAATCTCAATAAAAATCTACCTAACTCATTAAAGATTAGATTATGGACCATGCAATGGATTTAATATGTGTATTATGAAGCTCTTCCTTTTTTATATTATGTTTTTCATGCTTATGGGAACTTACAAAGAAATTGTACACAAAAAAGGTTATGAATTCCTCTTGATATATTCTAGATAGTCCTATGGCTAAAGCTAATGCAAAAGTAAAATCCTCATCCCATGTTGATGGACTCAATCCAAATGGTTTTGTGCCTATGAAATATCACTATAGAGGAAGGCCATTGAACTATCAAAAAAGATATCAACCAAGAGGAAAATTTAATAATAGATTTTATGTACTATGAAATTTGAAGAACTTGAATCACCTTGATTTGGAAGCCCTCAATTGACCAAGACTTAGATCTTCTTGATCCTAGTTCTTCTTCTAGCTCACCAAAGACTCATGGTCTTATTGGCTTTTAATGTTCCCCCAATGAGAAGATTACTTTCTCAACAATCTATAATGAGGACTCAATTAGGCATCAACAATATGATAATTGAAACACTCCTATGATTGTAACCTATTGCTTTACTATAGATACACCCATTAAATACTCTTCAAATTATGTCCTACCAAAATATTCTTTGACCCAATGTGCAAAGGTTGATTCTAAGAAGAAAGGTCGTCCTCTTTTAGGACTCAAAAAAGTTTCCTTAGATAAGCTCTCTAAATCTAAGAGGAAATGAGATCAATAGAAAGTGAAGATGATTGGGGAATCCTAAGTGGAATCTAGTGTCCTCTAAGCATTGTATATTCACTTATGTGCAGACCATAAATGGTAGCGATATCATGGATAATAGAATATGTGGTCTACAATCCATATTTGAGCATCTTACTAGGTTTTTAGTCTCTAACTATTGGATGGGAAATTCTTTAGTCTCCTCTAAAATTTTACATCAAAAAGGATCAGATCACTAATCTGTCAATTTTTCTTCCTCCCTCTTTTACCTTTCAAGAAAACCCACTTTCAAATTTTAAAAATTTGGCTTGGAGATTAGGAAATTAATGAAAACATTTTAATTTGGTGGTTGGAGGGAAACCCCCCTTTTAGTACTACTATGATTTCCTTCATAAGACTTCAATTTATGAATTTTAACTAGCTCAAATGATGAAACATATATGTTTTGAAGTCATTTGTAGAAAAAAGAAATAGGTGTAGGAGACATTGCATAACATCACCTTTTAGATCAAGGAAATTGGTATATATGACAAGGGAGAATATTCTTTAGGAATTACCTCTTTCCAAAGAGTTCAATGAATATATTTTATGGGAGGAGATATTTTGGAAGAAAAAATCAAGAATTGATTGGATTCAAGAGATAGATAGGAATACCTCTATCTATACCTTTATTTTAATTAATATTATTATGTCACCTCTTTTCTCTACTTCTCTGGGTTGCGACAAGGAAATCCTCTATCTCCTTACCTCTTCATCCTTATGAAAAAAGGTTTAAGTAGATACTAAAATACCAAAGAACTAATGGCTACATTTAGGGTTAAATTTTGGCTTAAGGTCTTGACTCTCAAACTCATCTTCAATTTGTGGATGAAATTGATTTGTAGGGTTTTTCTAAATTTCAAAAAGTTGTTAATCTTAGGAAATCCTTGAATATCTATTTGGCTACTACTGGTCAATAATAAGGATGAGTACAACATTTTTTTCCTTAATACCCCCTTGATCATCCAATAGAGAATATATCTTATTATACCCTTTAAAATAGTCTAGTTTCCTTTCAAGTATATTGGTATCCCATTACCAACTAGCAACACCAAAATAGATTAGAAAAAGAAGATTCTTGAAAAAATTAGATTACAAGTTAGTCACTAGACCTTTTGATGGTTTTCTTTTGTTGGCTTATTGATTAACTTAAAATTGATCCTTTAGGATCTTCCTATTTACAAATTCCTAGTGTTATCTATCCCCAAAATATTTCTCAAGGGATTTGACACTCTTTATAGTAAATTATCATAGGTGAAGGATTTGGATTCCAAAAAATGGAGTCTAATTATTTGGTATCATGTTTTCTGACCTAAGAAACATGGTGTCCTACACCTTGGAAAGATTGAGTTTAATAGAAAATCCTTGGACACTAAAATTTATTGATTATGGTGTAAGCATATGAAATAGTCTTGGGCTAGAATTGTTCACTTGAAATATCTAGGTGGAATTGATAACACTAGGAATTTGAGAATAAATCTAGTTGGGGAAAATTCTATGGTTTGAAATAATATTAAGAAGGAGGATTCATTAATCAAAGAGGGTCTTTTTTGCATTATCAAAATTTATCATGGGGCCCTTGAATGGAAGGATTCTTAGGACCTCCACCCTCTAGTCCTCTTCTCCTCTCCTCTTTTACTTCTCTTGAGTGAATTACTTAAAGTAGTGAGGTGGTAGATATGTTCATGTTTAATGAGCAAGATCTAAAGAAGTTGCAATTTGTGTCAACCTAAGTGTATCTTCTATACCCAAATTTGTATATATAGCTTCCTCAATAATGAGTAGTGATCCTTCTTGAAATGGATTATAAGTCAATGGATGGTGAATCTCACTATCAAAGGTTGTATCTATAAGTTTTGATTGTTCCTCTAAAATACCTTCTTGTTTTCCAAAGTATTTTAGTGAACTCTATAGGATTTGGAAACCTTCCTTATGATCTCCTAATGGAATATGGGTACAAGATTGTACAAGCTCTAGAATGGTCTCACCATTTTGAAGTGTGTCCAAATCAGGAGGAGATCATATTGGTCCCATTCAATGATTTTTGGGGTATTTTAGGTTGATTTGGATGGTAAGGATGGCATTATCATGGATTAGGTTTGTGGCAACAAGCTCTTTGAAAGGACTAGGAATGACTCTTAATTCTCTATCATCAAGATCGAGAGAGGTGTGCCTAACATTATCAAGGAAATATATAAGTGCATCAAAATTATTATCGTAAGAACCATATCCTAAACTAGTGGCTCCATCATTGGTGGGTATATCAATAGGATCAAGGGGGCCTTGTTCTTGTAAACCAATACCTTTTCCTTTATAATTAATTTTACTATAAATTTGCAAGAGAATGGGATTGTGTGTTCTTTGAAGCAAGTAGCATACTACTCATCTTTGTAAATATGTGTGATAGCAAAGCCTTTAATATCCTCATCAACAAGATAACCATTGAAAAGGAAGGTAGTGGGGCCCCATTGCAACATGAAAAGGGGATTTTTAACCCTTAGGTGAGGGAAACCATAGGATTGTGGTGGAAGGGGTAATTTGGAAATATGAAGGGATTCATGGATTTAGTATTCTCCACATCCTTTATCGAGGATTTTGAATGTGGATTTTACATATGGTTGTTTACTCGATGGAGTGGAGGATGTGGAAGGTAAATTTATAGGGTCAGTGTATGATGTGGATTTGGTGGAATATGATTGGGTAATAATGTAAGAGGATGGGCAATGGTTATCATATTTCCCTTCCAACTTTTGGCAATATTGATAGAGTTAGAGATCACTAGGAATAGTGATTTCCACACCATTGTAAAGGAACTAAAAACATTTATGGTAGGTATCTAGGTTATGGCTTGAATAGCATGGATCCATGGTCGAACAAGTATGATGTTGTATGGAAGGTCTAGGTCTAATGTTCATGGCATAGGGTATGTTGCAATGAGGGTCCTACATCGATGGGAAGGTAAATAGTACCAATTGTTTCTCTTTGTGCATTAGCATAAGCTTTGACGGTAATATTATGTGATCCCAAATATTTTGTTGAATAATCCAAATATTACACCAATCTAAGTGTACAAATATGTAGTCTTAACTCATTTTCTATGAGCACACATTTTATCTTATGTTTGGAAATAAAATCTTTTATGTGGCGAGGTAATTATGGGATGGATTGAGTGGAGGAAAATCACTTGGATTGAAAGTGAGGCGATGGTTGATGGAAAGGTGGCTAAACAGGGCTTAGAAATGTGAAGGTTTGATATCATTAGGGACTTGTGATTCTTATAAGATTTGGTTTAAAATTTCCCTGAGTAGGACATGTGCATAAAAGCTCAAGAATGAAAATTTGGGCTGGTATTTTCTCAAGATGGTCAAGAAGGGCATATTATTTTTGAGTGTTTGAAGTGGACGTAGCAATACCTAGGATATGGTTACTTTTCTACATTGATCGATAACAACACAATCAAGTGTTTTTACTTTTATGGTGTGGATGCTAGATTTCTTTTAATGTGACCAACAGTAGAATCATAGTTGTAAGGGGTCTTGTGATAATTGGTAGTGTTTTTATTGGATTCTTGGCCTTGAGTGAATTGTTAATTATGCTTAGGGAACGGGTTTATATATACCCAAGTCTTGGTTAGGTGAGGTGTGTGATGATCCCTCAATTTCAATCTCACATTTATCTATAAGGTATTGCATATAATATTTTAATTGCATACACTTTCATGTGGCATGACCTTTGATACAATGATAATCACAATATTATTTTTCCTTATACCATGAAGGCTTTTTTTAATTATCATCAAAAGGTTTTGTGAGTGGAAAATCCACCTTGTTATCCTTGACAAATTGATGGAGGATTGACTCAATTGGTTCCCCTAAAGGTGTAAATTGTCTTCTTTTTCATTATGGCTTAGGGGGTGTACATGGAATGAAAATGGTTGAGCTTTTTTAGAAATTTTAGATATTTTTTGAATTGGTAACCTCATCTCCAACTACATTCTTGTTTTTTCTGAACAACTTGGGTTTATCATTGGAAATTTTGGATTTATCATTTTGGTTGTGATCCTTGGAATAAAGTTTGATAACCCCTTTATCAATGAGGTCTCCTTCAATTTGAATGTACCTCTTTTAATGATTTCAATAAAATAAGAGATACACTAGACTTGAAGGTTGAATTCCAAATCTGATTAGGATTAGTGACAAAGATATGCACTAAGTTTTTCTAGTATTGGTCATGAGAACCTACTAGCTAAAGCTCTCCAATGTTGAAGGAAAGATGAGAAGCTTTCCCCCATTTATGTTTAGTGTTACACAAGTACATCATGTTAAGCTCATGTTACATGGTATAGGATAATTTTTTAACAATTTTTCCAACTAAGTCTCCAAAGGATGTGATGGACCCCTTAGGTAGGTGTAAGAACTATTCAAGTGTCTAACCATCTAAGCTATGAGGGATTAAGCATAGTAAGTATGTGTCTTCATGTGCTACTTCTTGACTAGCCATGAAGAATTCATTAACATGTTCCTGAGGATCTCCCTTCCCCTTGTACTTGTCATATTTAGGGATTTCAAAAGATGTAGAGAAAGGTATTTGTGATATTGACCAATTGAAAGGATAGGGGCACAATTCCTCAAAGGTATAGGTTTTCTTAAATAAGGTCCTCCTTGAAGTCCTTTAAGAGCATCCTTCATGTATTTCCATTCTTTGTCAAAGGATGAACTAGGTGATGGTGCAGAGGTGTGTGGATGATTTTATGTGAAAGTACTTCATACATTATCCATATTTTGACCTGTCTTATTATCCATAACACACTTTTGAGTGCAAGGTACACATCCCTTTGTCACTCATTGTCCAGTTGATCATAACCTTAGTTATCTTTGAAGTCACACCCAACATCTTTGAAAAAATTAGGATACATTTAATCATTCCATCTTACCATATTTTATCTATTTTATATGTAAGGAAGCTAAGGTAGAAGAATAAGTTCCTACACCACTCTTTAGAAGAGGTAATGAAAAACTTTAAAGATATTTACAACAGTTACAAAAACTTAAATAGAAATAAACATAAGTATCATGCATAAGACAACATGGTTATTTACATAGGGAAAACCCTTTCAGGAGAAAAACCCCACTCCAAAAGCCGCCCAATATATTATTTATAAATCACAAAGATTATAATATACTTGCAGGGATAGGTTCTCATAGGAGTATCACGAACTAGAGATATAGAGGCAACACAAAAACTATTAGACTCTTAGAATACATCACAATACAAAATTATAATACAATTCTCTCATAAAATAGGTTGCCTTCTAGGGAAAGATAACCCAACAAAATATCTACCGAAGATCTAAGACCTAATGATGAACAGTCCAAATTTACAATAATAAAATATACATAAAATGTGGCTTTTGGGGGTGCTATCCCGAACCCCCATTGGAGCGTGCGACCCTTAAACCCCCCATCAGTGAGATTATCACCCTCAAACCCTACAAGGGGGGTACTCCCCCCCATTGCAACCGCCTTATGCTTAATATATTAACTTGTTATAATTGTAAGGTTTAGACGCCATTTTTTCTAACATTATAGACCTTGGTGAGATGGTATTTTGATGTTGGTTGAGATGACTCTTGGAATTGATGTTGACCTTGGGTCAATTTGGTATGGTCATGATGGTAGTAGTGATCTTTGATATTTTTGGATTAGGAATGGAGATGGAGATGGGGTAGTTATGGGTAGTTATGGTTTATGTTCCAAGTGGGATGTTTATTATGGATACTATATGACTAATGGACATGGGATTTTGAACATCATTAGTAATTGAAGTTGATATTTTAGGTGGTACAAACCCTTGATATAAGAGATCACCTCTAATGGCTATTGGTAGTTTCCCTTTAGTAGGAGTGATAAGGTCTACATGAGGATCAATGTGGTCATGTGTGGGATGAATGGCATGATGGGTAGGATCAAGATGAACCATGTGATCAAGATTGGAGAGGTCATAACCAGGAGGTAGTTGTTCTCTCGATTATATGACTTGTCTAAGGATGGCATCATTTCTTATTTCAATGTATTTCTACATAAGATCTCACCCTTGTTTGGAATCTAAGATGGTATCGAGATTGATTGTTTGGATTCTAAGATGGTATTGGGATTGATAGTATACTCAAGTTGGTGAGAATAACATCATCAATTACATTATCATCATGTAGAAGTTGGGAAGTATTTCCAAAGAAATAAAACCTTTATATGAGGGGTTGAATATGAAAAATATTTTCTTACATGTTCTCACATATGGTGCTCATCTTGTGGTAGGAGGCATTGATCTTTTCAAATTTGATGTGGGAAAGGATGGATGTGGGTGGACTATGTGACATTTGTTGGGCTTTTGGTGACTAATCAAAAGGGAGTCAAATCATACTAAATGAGTATAAACTTAGATGATGAAATGGATGACTTGGATTAAATGGAGTGGATTGACTAAACTTGGATGTAAAGTGTAAGTTACACACTTGGATCTTAGGAATGTTTGATTGACTTTGATTTTGATTTTTGGAATCTACATATTGGTGTAGAGTTTCCAAGGATTAAACAATGGACCTTAGGATGATTAAAGTTCATAAAGGTTGGACTAAGGTGATTATTTTGATTAGAGGATCCAAAGATGATAAATTATAACTATGACCAATGATTTGAATTTTATGATGAGAAAATGTGGACCATAAGGATCCAAGAGTATGGTCAAAATGGATAATGGGAAAAGGACAAGGTATTGGTGTGATGTGGGGTCCATGTTGGATTGATTTAGAAGTAAATGGTTATCCTTGGTATGGCTTCAACATTTTTTATTTCAAAAGGATGCCAATTGGAAAATATTCTCAAACAAGCAAAATAACTTCAAAATAGTCTTGACTCAAACATGGTAGTAAAGGTTTATAAACAAGCACTTTGGTATATACAACACTCAAACAAGAAGACACAATAAAAAATATAATTTATTCAATAAAATGAGTGTTAACTTTGTGGAGTCTCACATAACAAAATACCTTAAGATTAGTGCAAAGCACTTATCTTTCAAGAGTCGATACATAGGGATCCAGTGGCACAAGGACTCACCTTTTCTCTTTCTTTGAAGGTTTTTTACATCTTTCCCAAAGAGCTTCTATCTCTAATAAGGAAGGTAAATGGTGATTAACTTAAAGCATGATATTATACCTTGTATCACACTAAGCAATGACCAAAAGGTATTAAACTAGGCTATGGGTGAGTGCAGGATCATGGGGGTCTAAAAAGTGGCAATATGACCAAAAATGGCTAATGACTTTTTTATCCAAATTTGATGAAATTAAAAGGGTTTATTGAGAAAATTGTTAGCTTTCCATCAATATAAGATATGCCTTATTTTAAATTTAATAGATAATTAATATTTTTTTAACATGAATTATGACTAAAGTCCTGACTGATAGATTGATTGAAAAACATCTATAATTCTCAAACGATTTCACATTTTTTGAATCCAAAAGATGCACCACATTCTATGCTTCCCATACTATAAGATTAAAAAAATTGAATTTCATAAATTTTTTACCAAGTTATGGTGGTCAGACAAACAAGTTTTAATATTTTAAAAAAGTTCTAATAAAAAATTCATAACTAATTATTTACTCACAAAAAAAATGTGGCATATTCGTTCATGCATCCTCTACTTATATTGAAAGTTTCAAAAAAAAAAATTATACTTAGGTTGGTCAGACATACACCTACTTTTTATTTTTTCTTGAAAATTTACTACTGTTGCATTGAAATTTCAAATTTTCACCAAATAGATTTACTTTTTTCCAAAAAAGGACTAGTATCTTAGAAACTACATTCAATTTACTAAAAATTATGTTCTTACATATTTTTCAAATTATATTCTTAACCTATTCAATTTTTTTATGCCTAACTCTATTTTTCTGAATTTTCATTGACACTTAAGGGCCTAGTTTGGAACCCCATGATCCTGCACTAACCCCTATACAAGGCTTATCTAAGGAATCCTCTAAATACCACAAGGGTATGTAATACCTAATCTATTAAATTGAAATTGTAATAAAGTAAAACATCCAAGAGAAGAGGGTAACCCACCCTTCTCCATCACTTCTCTAAGGTATAAAGTTCTTGGAGGCTTAGCCCAAATAAAAAAATCACAACTTCCAAAAGGTGTGTCTTTCGACTCAACCCCCCTTTATTTCTACTCCACCAAAACACTGGAGTTGAGGTTATCGCTTGGGGTGATAAAATCCCCAATCATGCCCCCTAAAAAACAAGACAACACTTATTTTTGATCCTCAAGATCACCCTAGGGTGTGAGAGGAGAGCATACATAAGTGTGCTTGGGGTTTAAAAGACACACACAAATTATTAACCCAAATTGAAGTGAGAATGTAATTTTAACCCAATTTTAATGTAAAAACAAACAAGGAAGACAAAGCATACAAAAAATAAAAGGTCTATAATTAATATATTTAGCAAAACATCCTACAAAACCACTTATATTAGTAGTTTACAAGATAGAATCCTTGGAAACACAAAAATACCTGCACACAAAAGTCAATCAAAAATAGAAAACCAATTAATCCTACAAAAAGTAAAGAACAAAAATAATTTTTTTGGATTTTTTTATAATTTTAAAAAAATCATTGAAAAATGATTAAAAAAAATGTAAAATTTATGGTCAATTGAAGTTTCAAAACAAAATCCTAACATTGGACAAATTTACCTAAATTCTAGAGCAAAAATTTGACAAAATACCTTCACCATAGTGTCTGCCTCCTATAAAATTTTGAAAATCCGATTAGTAGATAAAATGTTATTGCGATTTGAGTGGAAGGTGCCTTCTATGAATGTTTTTCTTTTGGATAAAAGGCTAGTGCCTATAGAAGTATATTAATAACTAAAATATAAAGGATTACATATAGGCTAGAATTATAGTACTGGCATTGAGTAAACTGAAACATGAAAACCAAAAGAAGGATTTAGCCCATGTCAGTCAACCCTTGGTCATCTAGGTGACCACAGGCTTAGTATAGGGGGCTAAGGGTTGAGGTTGTAGCTTAGCGCTTGGTGCCTAGGTGCAACTATGGGAGCTAAAAGTGCCACATGATCAGGGACTCAAAATTAAGTGGAGCTCCTAGTCTGTAATATGACCAAGAGCGAGTAGGTCACAAAAAATAAAGCCCCCCGAACTTCGTGCCTAACCAAATTTCAAATAAAATAAAAAACAAGTTTATGATGCGAACTTCAAATTAAGACTATTCACCATAAATTTTTCCAAGGTTTTAAACACAACAATTTTTTTCCAACCAATTTGGGGCTTTTCTCTAACCCTCTGTATATCTTTGCAAGCTAATACTTATATGCCCATTGTGTATGTTTCTCCCCCCTCGTGTGTGTATCTCTTGCATAGACTAATGTGTATATATCATTGGGGATTCATGAGTATACCTTTGATTTTTTAGTGCAAAACCTGTGGTGCCAACGTATATATATTGTATATACTTCCAAAAAACATTGTATATATATTTTAAATATTGTCGATTACCTCTTATTGTGGTGGTCATGCATATGCAGATGACTATAAATATATTCAATAAATATATATTTAAACCAAGATTGTATATATTTCCTATGTATATCGAATTATTGTGAATATATCTCCTCAAGAAGATATGGCATATCATGTATATATGTTGTGCTCCAAATCTTTTTCTTGTTCACTATATATATACCAACAATAGACCCTATGTATTTATATAGTGTTGTCCATATGGTACTATTCAATCGTATGAATTTTGTATAGGTGTACCCTTGAGTGACCCTACAAACACTTCAAAAAAAATTGTTAGAAAAACAAGTGTTTTATGTCAAATTTCATTTCTCAGCCATTCTAGATGTAATGGTGTAGCTTTTTTTGCTCTCTGACACACCTGTAAAAACTTGATCACTGAAACCACTCAAAAACATATAAAACCAATTAATGAAAACCAACCACAAGATATACAAGAACACAAAATGAAGTGAGATAAGGGGTAAATCCCCAACAAAGTCACCAAAATATAACAATAATTTGAAAACTAAAATGGAAACTAATGCAAGACACAAGATTCCTATTTCAAACCACTGCAAACCTATATATAGAGCTCAACAAGAGAGTACAAACAAAATAATAACATCAAAAACCAAATTCAAATGTTACCTTAACCTCCTTTGTTGAATGATTTACTCCTTGAATAGTGATATGTGGATTCTCCTTGCTTGAAGATACCAATTTGATAGGATGTACCTAGCATAAGTGATGATTGATATGGAATTAAGGATAAAGTACCTAAATTTATAGACTTTTTGAAGAGGAATGGATGGTCAAGATCTAATTATGAGATCAATGCTAGAGAATGGTTGAGAGGAATTCCCTAGGATCAAGGAGAGGATGAAGGGTGGAGATGGAGGTTGTTAGATTGTGAATGGACATGTGCACCTAAAAAGGCTATAATTTTGGGTTGTGTTAAGAGAATAAGGGGACTATAAGGACAAGTGTTCTTAGGTTCCCTTTATTCTTGGAATGTGTTGAGAGAATAATGGGACCATAAGAACAAGTTTTCTTAGTTGGGCTTAATTAAATAATAATATTATTTAATTATTTTCTAAGTCATGTGTGAGATGGAAAATAGGTGGGATATATGAATTATTTATTTATTTATTGTGAGGAGATGGAAAAGGTAATTAATTAAATAATATGATTATTTAATTAAGTGATGGACTTTAGGTGAAGGGGACTAGATTAGGTGATGATATTGGTTGATTAGGACTAGGTGATGGGGAGTAGGCTTAGGTATTATTTTAGGTGTCTACAAGATATGCTTGGCTTCTCCTCCTTTCTAGTATGTCAAGTAACGAGATTCATGTTTTCAAACATTGTGGTAGCTAAATGGTCTCTCCAAGTTGTTCTTGGGGGTGAGATAGTGGAAAATCTCCATCAATTTTTCTCTTCTTGCCATATATAAGGTTGATGGCTCTAGCCATTTGGAAATCTCTATGTTGTATGTACCTTTCTTAATATGATTTTTTTGTCAAATAATGATAGTTGAATGTGTTGTGACTTGAGTACAAAATACACACACATGTACGAATTGGTTATATTATAAAATAATCTAATGTAAAATATAAACTAATTGGAATATAATTACTTTAATTGAGTATATATGTATAGATATGAATAGTATATGAATGGTGATAATAATAGTAAAAATATTAAACTTGATTGACCTATTTCTTATAGAATATTTGAAATGCCATATTTTTTATATTATTGCATGCGAATCATAGATTAGATTTGTATTCATGGAGTAGCAAGCCAAATGTCATTATATTCTAACAAGGGTAGACACATCATATTTAGTAACAGTATAAATGTGTTGTAAAATTCCTCAACGTGTCATGAATTATGCATAACAAAATGATACTATTATCACTATTATTTTGGTTCAATTAGAATATAAATTTTAGGTAATGGATATCGTAAATTCAATACTCTTATAGAACTATTCAAAAATAATCACATAAATTAAATAACATAGAAGGAAAAAAATACCTTCTTATGATTAATTGGCACTTTCTTACACTTCAATTGAATTTCCAAGTGAAATAATGTATCTATAGCCCTTGGCCAATACTTGAGAGGGCAAGGCCGCCTCTCATATAGACCATTGAGGAGTAATGGTCTAGGAATGCCACCTCTCATAAGCGTGTTTGTGTTATCGCCATTTCATTGTGGGAATCTTTTGTCTTGGGTATAATGAAATGTCTGGGTATGTACAACTCCCTTTGCTCTTCATCTATTCATTAACCTCCTCCACTCTCATGTATTTCATATTCGCTCAGTTTTACGACAAAAATTTGTAGACATCTATATGGTGCTGAGTTCAAATCTCCTCAAATAAAAAAAGAAAAGAAAGAATGTATTTCATATTTCATGTGATTCTTTGAAATTAAAAAGGGTCACGTTTTATGAATTGGCCCATTTTATAGGTTGGGGGTTTACGTCGATGGTGACATTATTTCCAACTTTTTTTTCTAACCCCATGGATATCTTGCCCCATTTGAGCATAGTTAAGGTACTAGTTTATTACTACATAGGGAAAAAGTAGGTCAAGAGCTACATCATGTAAAACAGAGATACAATAGGAGTATTTTCACAATGATTGAGGTTATAAGCATGACTTGTGTAGGTAGCAAGGGAAGGACTGATGAGGAAAAACTTCTAGAAAGTGCTTACCTAACTATTTTTAGTTGAAGGCTAGATGTGAGAAGGTGAAGATGCTTATGTACGCTTTACACCATTTGATTGTACATGTGATCTTTAAGAACCAAATTTTAGGATTGAATTTAAGGTCCTATGTTTTAATTCTATTTCCTTTTTAATATTTGGGAACCCTCTATTGGTTTAGGAATGATGAATGGGGGCCCCACTCTCTAGGGTGGTTGAGCCATGGATGGAATTTATCTTAGGTCCGTATATTTCTGATCAAATGAAAACAATCTTAATATATATCTTACTACATGCATTAGAATCATTTTATTAATCTAAGATAATAAAATAATTTAGCTGAACCGTTAAAATCAATGATTGCAGCCCATCAAGCAAGCTATTAGTGGACACTTTGCACCCTTTCAATGGCTTGAAGCCAAGATTTTTAAAAGAACATTTTTACACCATCAAGCATTGTAAGATTTAAATCGATGAGGAAACATGCAAAACTACCAAAACTCTGACATTGTGTAAAACCTTCTAGATTCTAAATTCCAATTGCATATTAATCTATCATCACAAAGGCAATGACAAAAATTCAATTAATTAAATAAATATTTTGGTTGTTTGTGTTAGAGATTAGCTGGGATTTATTTTATTTTTTACTTGATATTTGAATTGGCTAGATTTTGAATTTATTTTTAAAGTATTTGGTCAATCTAAAGTAGATTAAAGCAAAATATATTTTATGCCTCTTCTTTTACAAATAGATTTAGGTGATCTCAAAATAATTTATCTCATTTTTGGTTTAATTAGGATATTAAAAATCAGAATTTTTTAACATTTTTAAATTTGTGCCATTTATAAAGAACAAACAATTACGAATTTAAAGATTGAAGTAATCTAATGAGTTGTAGAATTTTCTATGTAGATTCAAACTATAATTATTATTTTTTAAATAAAATAATTTTTCTATGACATTTTTTTTATTTTATTTTTTTATTGAGTGACATCATTCCATAATGCATAACTTTCACTACAAATATTTTTTAAATGATTTATTGGAATCAGATCATAAACTCCAATGTCTAATAATTTATTGGAATTAGATCATAAACTCCAATGTCTAGTGAATGCATTTTTTTGATATTTTTTTAATTAGCATTGAAAAACCTTAGACCTCTATTATTCCATAACACATTTCTCTCAGCATATTTGGCAAAGTTAAAAAAAACATTGAAATAAGAACATCATTATGAAGTACACTGAATTTTTTTAGATTTTTCTAACCATGTTATTTTTCCTAGGTCTTAAGTAGAGGTCATTAATTGTTTAATGGACCTATTGATGCATGTGTTTAAAACTATCAGCTTAGATGAAAATTCCAACAAACAAACATCTCTCTTAAAATAAAATTAAACTTTGGAACATCATCCCAAAGCTTCATATGTCAACTCTTGACTTGTGGATACCTCAATTGTTCATTGTGAATGTTGGTTATGCAAAAGAAATTACGTACTAGAATCTAGAAATGGGGTTGGATTTAAAAAAATAATGAAAAAAATTATTTATTCAAATCTTAAATAATGTATTTCATCTAATCTTCAATTATTTTGATGTTGGTCCTTGATCTAGATTTTGTCTATGAAAAATAAACTAAAAAATAAATGTAGAGAAAAAATAGGGTTAAGAAATCTTAAATTTGGAAATTCATTAGAATTATTATGTGAATGAGTAGTTAGATGCCAAATTACTATCTTATGCTTAACAAGAAATTATCATAATATTGTAGAGGAAGTGAAAGCTTCAATAGAAATTTCATATTACAAAAGAGCCATCAAATACCTAAAGAATGGCACAAGTTAATAATGTATTTTATAATAAGAAAAGAAGAAGGCTCAAATCATCTTACAAAATCAACAAATTCTTGATAATTAGAAGTAAACATCCATTACACACTTATTCACTATAATTCACAACAAAATTCACTAATCAAGAAGAAAGTGTGAAGGAAATTCAAATAATAAAATTTTTTTTTACTAATTTTCACAATAATCAGCAATTTATATCCCTAAAAATGTATGATCAATGACCCTTTTATAGACAAAGGTCCCAATATTTAGTTACAAATCAATGGTTGGGAATTATCCATCATCAATGGTCAATATTTGACAAAATATAATATTCCAATAGAAAAGAATATTATAAGCATATTTCAAAATTGAAATATATCCAATAAGATGTCCTATATTGAATGAAGTATAGATATAGACCTAGTAGCACTATCATAGGTTGCACAAAGGTCAAGCATCCTCTTCATTTATTTCCATAGGAATCTCCAAATCCTTTTGTGCTTCTCTCAATTGCTACTCTGTGTAGGCTATCAATGCTTTATTAATGACCTATGTTTTGACTTACTATATAAATTGTACTTGAAGCATTGAGTTTCAAATAATGACAAATCTTAAGTATATAAATTATCCTTCGAGCTTGGGAACCCTTTCGATATGCCTAAATTATATTCTTTAGTTTTGTCATCTTGTTCATTTCACCCATGTATTAAATGTATACCTGTTTGTCAATCTAGATTAGAGAAAATTACTTTCCTGAATTTTTCTTACACTTAGTAATATCTTATGGATCCTTACCTGAGTTACAAGATAAACTTGTTAATTCTTTTATCAATTTCATATAATCATACTTCATATCCACCACCTATAATTTCTACTTTATCACTTCTTCTAGGCATTCCTTGATCAAATGCTCTTTTTGTTTACCATTTTCTTAGATACAAGATTACTTGGTGATCTACAATGTTCCCTCTTATTAGGACCTGATCATCTAATTTTTCAATAGCCAATGACCTTGAAAGGTCTTGTTCATTCTACTCCTACCTTTCCTTGCATTCACTTCTCAATTTAAATGTACTTTATTTTCCAGGCTCTTGACTTCATCCTAGGAATTGATGGCTTGTTCAATTGTTTTCACTCCTTCAACAAGTTCATTCATTCATTCCTTAGTTACCCTAGATAGATTTTTCATTTTTTCTAGTGATGATGGCTCTTTTTGAGAAATGAAAATAGGGTGCAAATATTTCTAGATTGAAACTATGCAATTGAACTAGATTGAAATGATGTAAAAAATCACACACAATTTCAATCCAAAAATCTATGCACTATATTTTATCATGGACTGTGGAAACTTCTTGCTATTAAATGAAAATAGGGCTAAAAATGGTACCATAAACATCTAGTAGGGGATCAAAAAGTTGTTTTATGTATGCCTATACTTCTATAAATTATCTTTTTAGCTCTTATTTTATCTTGTTAAATCCTTTTGCATTCTTTCTCTTGCTACAAATACAGTAGACTATAATTCATCACTTTCTTGATCTCTTGTTAGATGGCCAAGATTGACTATTGTGATTTGATAATCACTAGATTCAAGTTCCCTGACATTCTTATTTTCTAGATTAGAGTCAAAATCTCTACAACTCTAGAATCATATGTATCCCTAGTTATAGATGATAAGACCTTAGCCTTCTTTAGATTTGAAGCATCATTTTTGCCTAATATGCTTTGAATATCAATGCCAATGATTGTTACTTACAACCTCCTTCTAAATCTTAACATCTAAATGTATGTAGGTACTCTAGTTGTTGCATCAATTATTTTTTATTCCTATTGTACTTGTTGCTTTGATAAGGTGTGACATGCAATATCTTATGGAACTTGACCAAATTATCCATCTATTCTTGCTCTAATATAGTCTCCAATATGGACTCTTCTCTTATTTCTTCCATTAATGGGTCTTTTATAATATTGTTTGCATGTACTATGGAGGTATCAAGTTTACAAGTTATTGTAGTTGCTATATTTCTCAATAATTCATGTACTATTGGATTTTCCTTTTATTCTTCTAGAATAGTTTCTTCTCGCTCCACCTCAACTTGACTTTTATCAACTTGGTCATCATTATTTTTCTGGCTAAATGGAACTATAAGACGTGAAGTGTAATGGATAGACACATTGATTTGGATCTCATCCATCACTAGATTTATCCCTTTATTATGCTCCTCAACTAATTGTTGAGTAGAAAGAATAATATA
>VDFB02333388.1:169143-192698 GCA_007258455.2 Sequoia sempervirens
ATTCAATATTGTGCAAAGGAAGATCATCTTTGGTTATTTCCTTATTTAGATCCCTAAATTTAATATTTTTTTAATACATCCACCAATCTTAGCTATAAGTACTAGAGTGGAGATCCACAAAGACTAATAAAAACCACTTTAACTTTCTTTTAATTTTCTACTTAACAAGCTTAGCATTATCGTCTAAAACAATATTATGAAGTATATGATGAGACCAATTAATAGTTAGTTTTATCCTATTTAGTTCATACTTTTAGACATTTCTAGACACTCATTTCATATGCATTCCTAAACATTATCTATCTTTTTATATCTTTCATGCAACTTGAACCTGGTTTTGATGTATGGGAATATGATCATAATATGTTGTTAATTGCATGATTAATTGTGTGAGTGTGTATGAAATATAGTATGGATGTATGTTTAATTTATGGTTATTAGCATTTTGTATATGTTAGACATGAACTAACTCCTTGCAACTGAGAAGCCAAAGAAAGCAGACTATATCCCGTAGAAATTAGGGAGTACAACCTGTAGCCAAAGGATTTCAGACAGAAAGGAGATCGCAAAATGAGAAGAATGTGTCGATGGAAAAGATAGAGGCATTTATTTACAAGGATGATTATGAGTCACCATGTCAATCAATAAGACCACTGAAGAGAGAAGAAGTTTGCTATGATCGGGAATTTAACGTGATTGTTTGCCTAGTCCACATTTTTGTAATACTGTTGTAGCAAAGTTGCAACCCTAATCTTGACTTCTTCTACCTTTTCAGTTATGCAGACTTTGTCACCCTATATTTCATAGGGGAGTGGTGATTTTCATTTAGTTTTCTATTTTGAGTCCTTGTTTCAATAAACCTCCCTCGAACCTATATAGTTGGCTTGATGGTTGAGGGATCAAGTAGATATAGCATATGGATATGTTCAAGTAGTTTTCTTCTGTTCACACAGATAAAACTTTTATTTCCAGTTATGTTCTCATCAATAATATATCTTTGAAGATTCTTGTTAGATTGTGAAATCTCATTTTATGCAATGAAGAGGTTTTTAGTTTACCATTATGTTTTGTTGATTTGAGAAGCTAGATTTGGGTTTATTCTATGGAGATAGTCACTTGAGCAAGGGCCACTCAAGGTAACTATTACCTCTTTAATTTTTGCACTTTAATTTCTATTACAGTAGTTATTTTCATTATTGTAGTATCTTAATCAGATTCTTCATTTTCTATACATGAATGAAATCATGAATAAGATCTTGTCTTTTACTTTATGCTTTTTTTGTCTCAATGTGTTAAACTCCAAAGTAATTCAAGTCATGTTAGAATTCATAATTAATAGTTTTAGTAGTTACAGAGTTAAGGTTTTAACAATTAACTAGTCATAGTCTTTAACTGTATGTACCCGTAGCAATAGTTCCAAGTTTAATTCTCTTTACTATTTTGCAATTTTATGTTTTTCCTACATGTGTAAACACCTATACTAGATGATATAGATACTAATATAGAATCTTTGGTTGCACATACAGTGCTAGCATCATCACAAGCTTACATTAACCCTGGTTGATAATTAAATGGAGTCTTTACAAGGGTTTAGTGGACTGTTTGGCTAGGAACCACCTCTGAATTGTGTGTTTATCACTAATTTTAATGAGCATTAGTTAGGTATTACAGTATAATTCCACTAGAGATATTAACATGTCCACATAAGATCATGCAAATACATTATGGTAATCATAGGGTAAAATGGAAATATTATGTCATTTGGAATCATTTAGACTTCACTCTAATTTTTTAAGTAAAAGTGGCAAAGCCACTATATATATTATATTGATACCAAAATAATTTTTACATAGCTAAAAATATGAGCAAATAGAATAAAAATCACATTCTCCAATAATGAAGAAACCACAAACTTAATTACTACAACTTTTAGATGAGATGGAAAGATCAAAAGGAGGGGGGAAGGAATTACATGAGGATCTTCAAGAGCATGCTTGAGCAAAAAATGAACTAGATTAAAGATATGTTGAGCATCATAGTACAAAGAATCACCCATATTAGGTCGTAGATCATTGAGGCAAGAATTAAAATCAGGCATATTATCACCTACTCAACTGTAGGCCATTAAATACAAAACAAAGAGTTGAGCATCATCAGATAGGAGTGTATCTCGATCAAGAAATTCACCCACCATTAGAGACCCATAATTGAAATCATAGTTCTCTCCACTAAAATAATAGAGAGTAAACAAATATGAGGCTAAAGATAAGTACCAGCAAAGAATTTAACCATGTTTGCACACCATAAGACATCCAAAAGGTCATAAATAAACACAGATGCAACCTCATTTGGGAGGGCCATAGAATTTTTCAATAGCCAGTCCTGACCAACAATCAAACTAATAGCATCTTCCACTTAAGAACATTGAATTGTAAAAGATCGACCAAGCTTTTCCCTTGAGAAAGGGAGATTATTCCTTAGCTCCTAGTGAGGATAAGGAAGGAAAACCCTGAACAAAGAGTCAATTGTGTATTGATGCTTGAAATAGGAAAATGAACAATCTGAAACCACAACAATACAAGATATATTTTCAAGTGCAATAGAACACGAGAAATATAGTACTAATTTGGAGATTCATTGCACATGCGAGATCTTAGCCATATTTTTTTATAGTACTACCTTTGATCATTTTTTCCAAATATCAACTTCCCAAAAAAGTAAATTAAACCTACTTATGTGACACAAACCATATTAGCAAAAATATTTCAAAGGCTATTAATTTAGCCAGTAGAAATAACTAGTGCCAACCAAAAGCCACTTCAACTGTATGGGCCAAAGTCTTTAGAAAGAGCATAACACAAGAGAAGAGATTCCAAAACCATGTCAAGTAGAATGAAAATATCAAAAATTTCCATCACATATCTATGAGACTTCATTACATCAGATGAGGTACTCTAGAAATCAAGTATATATGTCCCAAGAACATAAACTGGCAATAATGCAAGAGCTTGTATGCATAGAAAACAATCAACACCTCTTTAACCACCTACATACTCTAATCTTTAATACTTAATTTTTATCTATATTTTCCATTGGTACATCTAGAGTTCCACTATTTTAGCAAGGATTCTCCTATTTTGAATAAATGGCTTAGTAGGTAAACAAATCAACAATTTAAATAATTGTCTAGTGTCGGAGAGATTTCCCTAATGTAAGAAAAATTTCAAGAGTTCATGTAAAACCACTATCATGTTGGTACATAGGCAAGTCTTCATAAACACCAAAAAAATTATCAAGATATTAATCATTAGCAAATGTGTCTAGCTCAAAGGAGATGGAGAATCTAGTAAATCCCAATAAATAAACATGGGGTGCACCAACTATAAATAACTAGAAAGAATCCATATTTAAGGAAGGAACCTTATAATTACTGTCATATAATTTCAATTCCCCAATATATGAAGGGGTGAAATTAAGGGACCCCAATCATCTTTATAAATGAGGGGGAACATGCTTGAGAAAGTAATGATTATGTGATATATAGATTAGGAAGGATCAAAAGAATTTCTTTCTCCATGCCAATTAGAAAAAATGATAAGGTTGATAATCCATATCGTGGATTATAATTATTTTATTCTACTAATTAAATTTCAAAATATGTACATTTGAAGGAACCACACCCATGACATGGACACATGAAGGACCCAAAATAACATTATACACTAATTTTCCATACATCACATGTGGTGTACGAGCATCCCAAACTAGCTCAGCATCATGCAAGTAGCCAAAGAGAGGATATTTCTAGATCCTTAGGATCAATGCATTGAGAAGGAGAAAAATAAGCATAGCACTTAAGAAAGAGTATGTATATGAGGCATAGAGATGAACATGCATGTAATAATCATGAAAAAATGGTAGAGAGGAAAGCATGTGATTTAGGCATGTGAATGTGTAGTCCTCACACATTTAAATGAGAATGCACAAGGTGAGAAATATGGGTGTGTGAACTAGCACATAGCACCATTGAGGGAGTGCAATATATCAATATGAAACACATTATGGAAGAGGAAGAGGAGAAGACAAGCTAGAAAAATATGTAGACAATTTGTGGCATCAAGCCATGATCTTGAGAAATGAGTTAACAATTATTAAATATTTAATCACCAATCACCCTTGGGATTGCATGTTAGAAGAGAGAAACATATGTGTTAGAATGAATAGGCTCCCCATCTAAGAATATAAGATCATTAGGTAATTATTGGAATCCATAAAAGGATGAAGTGACAATAGGGAATTTAGCTATTAAATGGAATGGATAGTAAGATTTTAAATCCCCAACAACTATTTTAGATGAGTAGGATAATAAAGAAGAGGAATTTTTAGGGGAATACTTTAAGAAACTTTCAAAGGGGAATTTATGGGAAAGTTTTAGATCCCATTAGGGAAGTCAAAGAGAGCTAGTCGGTTTTGTCTTTCATAATAAGGTGGACCATAAAATTTAAAGGAAAGAGTAGATCATCTACATGTGGACCTATAAATATGCTAATTCATGTTCTCATTATACTATAGGGCTTAGCCCACCATTGTAATATATAAAAACTCATGTTAAGAAAGAGATTTTCTTTATACATTCCCTATGTTGCAATTCTACTATGTTTGTGTGTTGAGGGACTAGGGCATGTCACTAGGATTTTCTTAGATTTAACCCCTAGTAGAAATTGTGTTTTAAAGTGATATTAGAACCTAGGTTACTTGAGAAAGGTGAGCTATGTAGGCTTACAAGTGAAGGCCTTATACTAATGGTTATGGTAGAGGCACCTACGTAGGGTTGTGGTAATGGGATTACAATAATGAGTAACCTAGGGTTTATATTTGGATGAGACATATACATGCAAAAAATCATGGTAGGAAAATAATTGGCTAGTGTGACTTAACATCATGCATGGATGAGATGGGTGCCTTGCATAAAGAGATATTCATTATTTCAAACAACTATAAAAAATGTGATATCCATTAGATTACTATTATTAGTAAAGGTTGATAGGGGTTAGCAAAACTAACAAAGTAGTGGTGGCCATGTTAGTAGTACCAACTATGGATGAGTAATTATAGGATGACAATTAGGTGAATTTAAATTCTAGCAAGAATTGAAGAGATGCCAAAAGAGTGCATGCCTATAAATAATATGGTAAATGGTAGTGTTGAGTGGAGGATGGTAAGTAAAAAAGGATTCAACCAACCTCAATTCCATAGTGAGATAATAGGATAGGTCAAGAATTAAAATGTTCAAATGAAATCTTAGAACAATTCATGTATAAATTGGTTCAAGCATGGTTGACAATTCAACAAGATTAACATTGGATGCTACATTTATTATAACATATTTTGTAAAACATCTTCATATAACTTAAAGGTATTGAGATCCCAAAGAGAAATATTTTCAAGAGCATTCTTAAGTTGATCAAATAAATCGTAACCTTTTCATGCTCTATCAATCAACTTAAGTGGAAGAGGTAGCTTTAGAGAACTAGATAACAAAATCAATAGACTAGATGTAATTTTTTACCTCTAGCCATCCTTTGATATGTATATCCAACTACTTGATAATATTATTAAGTAGGGGCCTTATGTAATATAAGCATAGGCACGATTGGAGAGGAATTAGAGGGTCCTTGAATAACCACTCTAGGTCCCATAAAAGTGTAAATGATATCAACCATATTCACATTAGAAGAAGATCAAGGAATCTTAATAAGTTTACTCACCATTAAAGGAGACACTATATAGTATGATTAAATAAAGGAGTGAATATATCTAGGAAATGACCTAGCATCATGTGCATTTACATTAAAGAGAGGCACCAAGATATAGCCATTATTATAAACATCATAGTATGTATCCTAATTGGGGTGTGAAACATATAGGCATTATACCAAAAATATATCCTTAATGAGGAACCCTAGGCAACCATTGAGAAAGTTGAATATCAAAGAGATGGAATCATTACCTATGATATCATAGTGGGAGAAGGAATAATAATCATCAAAGCATACAAATGAATTTATAATGATAAATATATATCTAATATAAAAAATATAAAAATTCCATATCAAAAACCCTAAAATAGAAGGAATAAACTCTAAGGGAAAAACCCTAGGGTAGTGTAAAGGATAATAAGTTCACCAAAGTATAAAGAAATACGATGCCTCATTACATAAATCCTAATATAAATTAATTAAATAAGCATCAATAAACATATATCCTAGGAATATGAGTTGAGAATAGTAAAAATATTGTAATAATGTTTAAAAAATTAAAAATAAACAATCCAACTTAGCTCAAGTATTTCAATGTAGAATTTGACTTTTCCAAGTGTCCCAATTCCATTCATTATGGATGTATAAAAAAATTGAAATTTGCTAGTCACATGCATCAAAATTTGTAAAAAAATAAAATTTCAAAAGTTCACAATAATGAATGTGATAGCACAACTATAGAATCAATTTCACAATTATGGATTTGACCCTTTTGCATGAATATGGTCTCAAGGAGTGAAACCAATTTGTTCTAACTTTCAATCTTCAAACGTGGCTTCCTTAAAACTTTTATGATATACATAAAAATTTATTTGGTGTTATCAAGATTTGTCAATGACTAGGAATATGTCTCCCTTTGGTTAAACCCCGAGGCTATTCATTAAATGATTGTATAAAGATCAAGGATAACAAACAATTAAGTAGTTTTCTTGGGATTTGATGTAAATATCAATGCTCTAAAGATAATGTAATGAGTAATGGAATTTTTCTTGTTAGGTGCTAGATGTTATAAATGAATTGAGTTTTATCCTTAAACACAAAACCCTAGTATGTAATTCAAATATTTTATGCTTTAAGTCAACTTATAATAGGTAAGTGGCTCTAGGCCCAAGATTTAATTTTTTTTTAACTCTAGAAGATTATTTCTATATATCAAACATTTAATTGATCTCATTTGCACAATTGCATATTTGACTTTGGATAAAAAACAGATAAAATTTGAGGATAAAATCTAGAATTTAGGAATAAGTGCAAATTGGATCAAGTTAGGATTAAATTATGTATCAATTTCTACTTAAATGCATCATTTTACACACTAATCATTGCAATATAGACAAATGAATCAAATTGTGTCCTAATAAATTATTAAAATGTGAACATATAAATTGATATATTCAAAAAAAAGTAGAAGACATGAATAAAATGCACCATTATAACCCCCACAACTTTAATTAGGAAGATAATATATAGAACCTCTTCATACAAACATCTTGTCATCTACACTTAAAATTATCTACTATATAATAACATTATCATTTTTGAAAAAAATGAGAGAGAGAGAGAGAGAGAAGAGAGAGAGAAGAGAGAGGAGAGAGAGAGAAGAGAGAGAGAGAGGTCTTTAGTTTTTTGGTGAAGTTGATGTGGTCAGGATTGTGCTCTTAATGATTTTGGTAGAATAGATAACCCTTAATCCTTGACTTTCACCCAAGAAGATTTCAATTTAAGACTCGTACTCCTATGCCAAATAACTAAAACGAGTCCATAAATCTTAAAAACCATAAAAAAAGGAGAGACAGACACAGCTATGTTATGCATTGCCCCACTTAGCGTGGATAGCATCTTATGTCATCAGCAAACAGTGAATTGAAAAAGAGATGGGAAAACATGCCGGCTTTGACATTTGTGCAAGATACCGACATTTTGAGAAAGTCTACATATCCTTTCTTACATAAGCCAACAGTGTCTTGCTGCAAAGAATAACACGCCCCATTATTAAATGCTTACGATGCAATCATGCAACTATTTAAGAAATAATTTGAAAGCAACTGAGTACTAAAGCATTGCAGTCGCATTTCAACCGCATGCGGGCAATGGTTGAATTAGCTTGTAAGATGATTGATCGGTAGATTAAGATTTCACGTTGGCACATGCAAAATCCGAAAGCCCAAGCGACAAGAAAGGTGTCCGCCACACAAAATATAGCTTTCGGAGTCTCCGACCACGTGCTTGAAATACAGCCACAAGACTAAATGATTTAGACAAAATAAAAGATCAAAATGAAACAAAAATCAGATATTAAAAAAAAATCATAAATATCAAGCAAATCGATACAACAATCTGATCCAAACAGAACACAATAGTTGCAAGTAACCCATCCATGCATTACTCAACAACAAAGGAAACAAATCTAACAAATCTTTCCAAGCACTCCAAATGCATCCAAATACAAATAATTTATAGTCTTTTGTCATTTTTTTTAAAATTTAATCCTGGTTTAGTTTCAAACAATCCTTACTTACATTGTTCTTCATATATGTTGTTCCGAAATTAATAGTGTTATCATCATCATCATTCAAATCAAATTTTTAGTTCGATCAAAGACCAAATTTCATTTATCTTTTCTTTTCATTATTTGTGCATACTTGTTTACTTGTGTGTTTCTGATTTTGCTTATGTGTGTGAGTCATTCATTGCGGCATTTCATGACAACTATATCATCATGGTCTTCCATATCATGGTGCATTATATTATCTATCTAGTTGAGCATTTTGCTTGTGCATCACATATTAATTGTGTCATTATGGTTTTTTATATCATGGTGTATCATGTTATGTGCTATAATAAATTAGGTTGCTCACATGTTTAAAATTTGTGCAACATTTATAGCATTCATCATCATATATTTTTCTACTTAACTATCCCTCTTATCATTCCAATTGCCCATCTGTGTCTTTTATCCCCACATGCTCTTTCGAGGAGGCATCTTCTTAACTATCATGTCACTCAATGCATCCTCAGATTCTTCTACTTACTTTGACAAGACACTAGTTATTTTAGTCACAAGACACTAGTTATATACACCTAAATTTCACCACCCTTTATCATTAATTATACACATTAGTTTGAATCCTAGTTAATTAACTCTAACATCATCACATTAATTAATTAATTAATTTCATTGTATCATCATATTCTATTAGGTCATTAATCACACTTAGCTAATTATTTCTCAAATTTATCCACTAGCATTGCATTATAATAAAATAATAAGTTATTATTATTTAATTAATCAATCAATTCTTAAATAAATTCATACACACATAATTAATTAACTATATCAATAATTAATTGATTATCCTTTCACAAATTTATAACTAAAATTCATGTACACATAACTAATTAAGTATCCTCTGACATGTCATTTCAAAAGTCAGTATCTTTCACTTATTCAATCATTCAAGTTTTTTATTCCCTAATTAATGCTTGCACATTCCTAAATGACATGAATCAAATAAATTAAAGGTCATGAAAATTAATTTTAAATAGCATTAAGAAAAAAAAACTTAAGTTGTTAAATCATATGAATCAATCTAGATCATTCATCTCCTCATCTAAAAACCTATAAATGTACCTCTTCTTCCTCAGTCCACATATGGAGAAAGTCTACAAGAAATCATCAACATGCTACAAAAATTTTGCACAATCATTTGAGCATCCATATCCCATGAACATAAGCAAATCCACTTGTTTTCTCAATTGAAGGTTTGCACATAGTTTAGAATTTGATTTAGATTATTTTTTGATTTCATTTATATATTTTTTGAATTCTTAATCATGTATGGTTTTACCAAAAGCATTTTAAATTTCATGTTAGCTCATGTTTATTCTAAAGCGTAAGTTTAGAACTAGAGAAATTTTATAGTAAGGGGCAAGGAGTAAGTTGGAGCAACCTAGTGACTTAAGGTTTGGTTATTACACCAACTCAGAGGAGCCACTCCTACCCTGTGATGTTGTATCTTTCAATTCAAACTCAAAAACTCTTAAATGTGAGGAGGGACAAAATCTTAGTGGTAGAGTACCTTGAAGTGGGAACTAGTTGGTGGGTGTATTTCTTACTTATGAATGATAATATGTCAAAGCTTCACCTCCTCTTGCCTACAAAAAAAATTTCCACACCTAGTGGGATGAAAGGTAACATTATGATTGCATGTGGCTAGAATTCATCAATTTTTTAGAACCCCAAGCAACATGGAAGACTTGGATTTCATACTAAACCTACCATCATATGACATCAAGTTAAATCTTGGAATCTAGGTAAGTCTTGATGGCTAATTACCTATTTAGAGCTAATTGGTCATTTTTATTTATTTTAAATATACATATTTTTAGTTTGGTGCACTTGGACATGAATAACATATATTTATCATATTGAATCATAACTCACTCTTCCATATATTTGAGAGGTGAAATATAGAATGAGCACTAAGAATTTAATTCACTATGAATAAAAATGTAGTTCGAGCTTATAGAACCTCATCATCAAGACATAAAAAATGTTGTCTCCTTTTTGTTGAATGCAATAAGTGAGTTAAATTTGATTAGAAATTGTAAAAATCATTTGATCAAATGGTTATTTGAATAAGAGTGTGGATTGACCTATTTTGGTTATTAATCTCAACTTGATTGTAGATGATGTGTAATATCTCTCTGAACACACTCTAATTTATAATTTTAGGGGCATTAAAATCTTGTTGCCTTTATTGGAAGCTTGGGCTCATTGGGTTTGGCAACCCAAGGGAGATATGGAGATTATCCTTGCTACAAATGGTATTTTTTTTGTTTTTTGTTTTTTGAATGGTTTATCAAAATATGTCCTTCAAGGGAGGCCCTTATTTTCACAATCAAGTAGGTTTATTCATCAAACCCTGGCATGTGGATGTTGATTCTATAGAAATTTCCCCTTCTAGAATAATAGGCTATATCCATCTCCTTGGCTACACATAGATTTTTGGAGACCCAATATTCTACAATCCATTGTGATCATTGGGAAACCCATGATTTCCTCTCATGTCATAGTTGAAATTAGGTAACTACTTATGCCTACATTTTTGTTGAAGTTAATCTCAATAAAAATCTACCTAACTCATTAAAGATTAGATTATGGACCATGCAATGGATTTAATATGTGTATTATGAAGCTCTTCCTTTTTTATATTATGTTTTTCATGCTTATGGGAACTTACAAAGAAATTGTACACAAAAAAGGTTATGAATTCCTCTTGATATATTCTAGATAGTCCTATGGCTAAAGCTAATGCAAAAGTAAAATCCTCATCCCATGTTGATGGACTCAATCCAAATGGTTTTGTGCCTATGAAATATCACTATAGAGGAAGGCCATTGAACTATCAAAAAAGATATCAACCAAGAGGAAAATTTAATAATAGATTTTATGTACTATGAAATTTGAAGAACTTGAATCACCTTGATTTGGAAGCCCTCAATTGACCAAGACTTAGATCTTCTTGATCCTAGTTCTTCTTCTAGCTCACCAAAGACTCATGGTCTTATTGGCTTTTAATGTTCCCCCAATGAGAAGATTACTTTCTCAACAATCTATAATGAGGACTCAATTAGGCATCAACAATATGATAATTGAAACACTCCTATGATTGTAACCTATTGCTTTACTATAGATACACCCATTAAATACTCTTCAAATTATGTCCTACCAAAATATTCTTTGACCCAATGTGCAAAGGTTGATTCTAAGAAGAAAGGTCGTCCTCTTTTAGGACTCAAAAAAGTTTCCTTAGATAAGCTCTCTAAATCTAAGAGGAAATGAGATCAATAGAAAGTGAAGATGATTGGGGAATCCTAAGTGGAATCTAGTGTCCTCTAAGCATTGTATATTCACTTATGTGCAGACCATAAATGGTAGCGATATCATGGATAATAGAATATGTGGTCTACAATCCATATTTGAGCATCTTACTAGGTTTTTAGTCTCTAACTATTGGATGGGAAATTCTTTAGTCTCCTCTAAAATTTTACATCAAAAAGGATCAGATCACTAATCTGTCAATTTTTCTTCCTCCCTCTTTTACCTTTCAAGAAAACCCACTTTCAAATTTTAAAAATTTGGCTTGGAGATTAGGAAATTAATGAAAACATTTTAATTTGGTGGTTGGAGGGAAACCCCCCTTTTAGTACTACTATGATTTCCTTCATAAGACTTCAATTTATGAATTTTAACTAGCTCAAATGATGAAACATATATGTTTTGAAGTCATTTGTAGAAAAAAGAAATAGGTGTAGGAGACATTGCATAACATCACCTTTTAGATCAAGGAAATTGGTATATATGACAAGGGAGAATATTCTTTAGGAATTACCTCTTTCCAAAGAGTTCAATGAATATATTTTATGGGAGGAGATATTTTGGAAGAAAAAATCAAGAATTGATTGGATTCAAGAGATATTTAGGAATACCTCTATCTATCATAATTTAGTCAAAGATAAGAGAAGTGGTGATGTTATATCTACAATATCTTGTCTTAAGGAAATAAATTATCCTCCTACCAAGACATTAGGACAAAACTAGTCCAACATTTATCATCCCTCTTACTAGAAAATACATCTCCAACTTTAGAGGAAGAGATAATCATTTTTTTATTATGTCCTTCTCTAGTCTTTGAGGATATGAACAACTTGATTATGGGGCCCATCTTTCTTAAGGAGCTTGAAGTTTTTGTGTTTTAGATGAAGGGAAAATTCCTAGCCCAAATGATTTTCTCATTTAATTTTAAGAGTTTAGGGATATTTTGAAGCTTGATTTGTTGGAGTTTTTTGTGAGTCTCAAGCCAATATGTTGATTCTCAAAGCAATCAATTCTACATTTTTTCCTTGATTCCTAAAAAGAAGGGTAGTAACTCTTTGGTTTGTCCCACCCTATAAATCTCTCTATAATGTCACTTATAATGTTATCAAAAATCATTATAGATTATTTGAAGCAGATATTAAATTCTCTTATATCATTTGGGAAGGTTGGTTTTATTAAGGGGCACGATCTTTGATGGTATCATTGTTTCCATATACACAATTCAAGCTCTATATCTCTTTATAGGGATAAATATATGTTTATCAAGCTAGACAAGTCCAGGGCCTATGATGGGGTTACATGTTATTCCTTATGAACATTCTATCATCCTTTTTTATTTTTCTCAGTTTGTATTGATTGGGTCATGAGTTGTGTGGATTCTACCTCTACCTTTATTTTAATTAATATTATTATGTCACCTCTTTTCTCTACTTCTCTGGGTTGCGACAAGGAAATCCTCTATCTCCTTACCTCTTCATCCTTATGAAAAAAGGTTTAAGTAGATACTAAAATACCAAAGAACTAATGGCTACATTTAGGGTTAAATTTTGGATTCAGGTCTTGACTCTCAAACTCATCTTCAATTTGTGGATGAAATTGATTTGTAGGGTTTTTCTAAATTTCAAAAAGTTGTTAATCTTAGGAAATCCTTGAATATCTATTTGGCTACTACTGGTCAATAATAAGGATGAGTACAACATTTTTTTCCTTAATACCCCCTTGATCATCCAATAGAGAATATATCTTATTATACCCTTTAAAATAGTTTAGTTTCCTTTCAAGTATATTGGTATCCCATTACCAACTAGCAACACCAAAATAGATTAGAAAAAGAAGATTCTTGAAAAAATTAGATTACAAGTTAGTCACTAGACCTTTTGATGGTTTTCTTTTGTTGGCTTATTGATTAACTTAAAATTGATCCTTTAGGATCTTCCTATTTACAAATTCCTAGTGTTATCTATCCCCAAAATATTTCTCAAGGGATTTGACACTCTTTATAGTAAATTATCATAGGTGAAGGATTTGGATTCCAAAAAATGGAGTCTAATTATTTGGTATCATGTTTTCTGACCTAAGAAACATGGTGTCCTACACCTTGGAAAGATTGAGTTTAATAGAAAATCCTTGGACACTAAAATTTATTGATTATGGTGTAAGCATATGAAATAGTCTTGGGCTAGAATTGTTCACTTGAAATATCTAGGTGGAATTGATAACACTAGGAATTTGAGAATAAATCTAGTTGGGGAAAATTCTATGGTTTGAAATAATATTAAGAAGGAGGATTCATTAATCAAAGAGGGTCTTTTTTGCATTATCAAAATTTATCATGGGGCCCTTGAATGGAAGGATTCTTAGGACCTCCACCCTCTAGTCCTCTTCTCCTCTCCTCTTTTACTTCTCTTGAGTGAATTACTTAAAGTAGTGAGGTGGTAGATATGTTCATGTTTAATGAGCAAGATCTAAAGAAGTTGCAATTTGTGTCAACCTAAGTGTATCTTCTATACCCAAATTTGTATATATAGCTTCCTCAATAATGAGTAGTGATCCTTCTTGAAATGGATTATAAGTCAATGGATGGTGAATCTCACTATCAAAGGTTGTATCTATAAGTTTTGATTGTTCCTCTAAAATACCTTCTTGTTTTCCAAAGTATTTTAGTGAACTCTATAGGATTTGGAAACCTTCCTTATGATATCCTAATGGAATATGGGTACAAGATTGTACAAGCTCTAGAATGGTCTCACCATTTTGAAGTGTGTCCAAATCAGGAGGAGATCATATTGGTCCCATTCAATGATTTTTGGGGTATTTTAGATTGATTTGGATGGTAAGGATGGCATTATCATGGATTAGGTTTGTGGCAACAAGCTCTTTGAAAGGACTAGGAATGACTCTTAATTCTCTATCATCAAGATCGAGAGAGGTGTGCCTAACATTATCAAGGAAATATATAAGTGCATCAAAATTATTATCGTAAGAACCATATCCTAAACTAGTGGCTCCATCATTGGTGGGTATATCAATAGGATCAAGGGGGCCTTGTTCTTGTAAACCAATACCTTTTCCTTTATAATTAATTTTACTATAAATTTGCAAGAGAATGGGATTGTGTGTTCTTTGAAGCAAGTAGCATACTACTCATCTTTGTAAATATGTGTGATAGCAAAGCCTTTAATATCCTCATCAACAAGATAACCATTGAAAAGGAAGGTAGTGGGGCCCCATTGCAACATGAAAAGGGGATTTTTAACCCTTAGGTGAGGGAAACCATAGGATTGTGGTGGAAGGGGTAATTTGGAAATATGAAGGGATTCATGGATTTAGTATTCTCCACATCCTTTATCGAGGATTTTGAATGTGGATTTTACATATGGTTGTTTACTCGATGGAGTGGAGGATGTGGAAGGTAAATTTATAGGGTCAGTGTATGATGTGGATTTGGTGGAATATGATTGGGTAATAATGTAAGAGGATGGGCAATGGTTATCATATTTCCCTTCCAACTTTTGGCAATATTGATAGAGTTAGAGATCACTAGGAATAGTGATTTCCACACCATTGTAAAGGAACTAAAAACATTGATGGTAGGTATCTAGGTTATGGCTTGAATAGCATGGATCCATGGTCGAACAAGTATGATGTTGTATGGAAGGTCTAGGTCTAATGTTCATGGCATAGGGTATGTTGCAATGAGGGTCCTACATCGATGGGAAGGTAAATAGTACCAATTGTTTCTCTTTGTGCATTAGCATAAGCTTTGACGGTAATATTATGTGATCCCAAATATTTTGTTGAATAATCCAAATATTACACCAATCTAAGTGTACAAATATGTAGTCTTAACTCATTTTCTATGAGCACACATTTTATCTTATGTTTGGAAATAAAATCTTTTATGTGGCGAGGTAATTATGGGATGGATTGAGTGGAGGAAAATCACTTGGATTGAAAGTGAGGCGATGGTTGATGGAAAGGTGGCTAAACAGGGCTTAGAAATGTGAAGGTTTGATATCATTAGGGACTTGTGATTCTTATAAGATTTGGTTTAAAATTTCCCTGAGTAGGACATGTGCATAAAAGCTCAAGAATGAAAATTTGGGCTGGTATTTTCTCAAGATGGTCAAGAAGGGCATATTATTTTTGAGTGTTTGAAGTGGACGTAGCAATACCTAGGATATGGTTACTTTTCTACATTGATCGATAACAACACAATCAAGTGTTTTTACTTTTATGGTGTGGATGCTAGATTTCTTTTAATGTGACCAACAGTAGAATCATAGTTGTAAGGGGTCTTGTGATAATTGGTAGTGTTTTTATTGGATTCTTGGCCTTGAGTGAATTGTTAATTATGCTTAGGGAACGGGTTTATATATACCCAAGTCTTGGTTAGGTGAGGTGTGTGATGATCCCTCAATTTCAATCTCACATTTATCTATAAGGTATTGCATATAATATTTTAATTGCATACACTTTCATGTGGCATGACCTTTGATACAATGATAATCACAATATTATTTTTCCTTATACCATGAAGGCTTTTTTTAATTATCATCAAAAGGTTTTGTGAGTGGAAAATCCACCTTGTTATCCTTGACAAATTGATGGAGGATTGACTCAATTGGTTCCCCTAAAGGTGTAAATTGTCTTCTTTTTCATTATGGCTTAGGGGGTGTACATGGAATGAAAATGGTTGAGCTTTTTTAGAAATTTTAGATATTTTTTGAATTGGTAACCTCATCTCCAACTACATTCTTGTTTTTTCTGAACAACTTGGGTTTATCATTGGAAATTTTGGATTTATCATTTTGGTTGTGATCCTTGGAATAAAGTTTGATAACCCCTTTATCAATGAGGTCTCCTTCAATTTGAATGTACCTCTTTTAATGATTTCAATAAAATAAGAGATACACTAGACTTGAAGGTTGAATTCCAAATCTGATTAGGATTAGTGACAAAGATATGCACTAAGTTTTTCTAGTATTGGTCATGAGAACCTACTAGCTAAAGCTCTCCAATGTTGAAGGAAAGATGAGAAGCTTTCCCCCATTTATGTTTAGTGTTACACAAGTACATCATGTTAAGCTCATGTTACATGGTATAGGATAATTTTTTAACAATTTTTCCAACTAAGTCTCCAAAGGATGTGATGGACCCCTTAGGTAGGTGTAAGAACTATTCAAGTGTCTAACCATCTAAGCTATGAGGGAATAAGCATAGTAAGTATGTGTCTTCATGTGCTACTTCTTGACTAGCCATGAAGAATTCATTAACATGTTCCTGAGGATCTCCCTTCCCCTTGTACTTGTCATATTTAGGGATTTCAAAAGATGTAGAGAAAGGTATTTGTGATATTGACCAATTGAAAGGATAGGGGCACAATTCCTCAAAGGTATAGGTTTTCTTAAATAAGGTCCTCCTTGAAGTCCTTTAAGAGCATCCTTCATGTATTTCCATTCTTTGTCAAAGGATGAACTAGGTGATGGTGCAGAGGTGTGTGGATGATTTTATGTGAAAGTACTTCATACATTATCCATATTTTGACCTGTCTTATTATCCATAACACACTTTTGAGTGCAAGGTACACATCCCTTTGTCACTCATTGTCCAGTTGATCATAACCTTAGTTATCTTTGAAGTCACACCCAACATCTTTGAAAAAATTAGGATACATTTAATCATTCCATCTTACCATATTTTATCTATTTTATATGTAAGGAAGCTAAGGTAGAAGAATAAGTTCCTACACCACTCTTTAGAAGAGGTAATGAAAAACTTTAAAGATATTTACAACAGTTACAAAAACTTAAATAGAAATAAACATAAGTATCATGCATAAGACAACATGGTTATTTACATAGGGAAAACCCTTTCAGGAGAAAAACCCCACTCCAAAAGCCGCCCAATATATTATTTATAAATCACAAAGATTATAATATACTTGCAGGGATAGGTTCTCATAGGAGTATCACGAACTAGAGATATAGAGGCAACACAAAAACTATTAGACTCTTAGAATACATCACAATACAAAATTATAATACAATTCTCTCATAAAATAGGTTGCCTTCTAGGGAAAGATAACCCAACAAAATATCTACCGAAGATCTAAGACCTAATGATGAACAGTCCAAATTTACAATAATAAAATATACATAAAATGTGGCTTTTGGGGGTGCTATCCCGAACCCCCATTGGAGCGTGCGACCCTTAAACCCCCCATCAGTGAGATTATCACCCTCAAACCCTACAAGGGGGGTACTCCCCCCCATTGCAACCGCCTTATGCTTAATATATTAACTTGTTATAATTGTAAGGTTTAGACGCCATTTTTTCTAACATTATAGACCTTGGTGAGATGGTATTTTGATGTTGGTTGAGATGACTCTTGGAATTGATGTTGACCTTGGGTCAATTTGGTATGGTCATGATGGTAGTAGTGATCTTTGATATTTTTGGATTAGGAATGGAGATGGAGATGGGGTAGTTATGGGTAGTTATGGTTTATGTTCCAAGTGGGATGTTTATTATGGATACTATATGACTAATGGACATGGGATTTTGAACATCATTAGTAATTGAAGTTGATATTTTAGGTGGTACAAACCCTTGATATAAGAGATCACCTCTAATGGCTATTGGTAGTTTCCCTTTAGTAGGAGTGATAAGGTCTACATGAGGATCAATGTGGTCATGTGTGGGATGAATGGCATGATGGGTAGGATCAAGATGAACCATGTGATCAAGATTGGAGAGGTCATAACCAGGAGGTAGTTGTTCTCTCGATTATATGACTTGTCTAAGGATGGCATCATTTCTTATTTCAATGTATTTCTACATAAGATCTCACCCTTGTTTGGAATCTAAGATGGTATCGAGATTGATTGTTTGGATTCTAAGATGGTATTGGGATTGATAGTATACTCAAGTTGGTGAGAATAACATCATCAATTACATTATCATCATGTAGAAGTTGGGAAGTATTTCCAAAGAAATAAAACCTTTATATGAGGGGTTGAATATGAAAAATATTTTCTTACATGTTCTCACATATGGTGCTCATCTTGTGGTAGGAGGCATTGATCTTTTCAAATTTGATGTGGGAAAGGATGGATGTGGGTGGACTATGTGACATTTGTTGGGATTTTGGTGACTAATCAAAAGGGAGTCAAATCATACTAAATGAGTATAAACTTAGATGATGAAATGGATGACTTGGATTAAATGGAGTGGATTGACTAAACTTGGATGTAAAGTGTAAGTTACACACTTGGATCTTAGGAATGTTTGATTGACTTTGATTTTGATTTTTGGAATCTACATATTGGTGTAGAGTTTCCAAGGATTAAACAATGGACCTTAGGATGATTAAAGTTCAAAAAGGTTGGACTAAGGTGATTATTTTGATTAGAGGATCCAAAGATGATAAATTATAACTATGACCAATGATTTGAATTTTATGATGAGAAAATGTGGACCATAAGGATCCAAGAGTATGGTCAAAATGGATAATGGGAAAAGGACAAGGTATTGGTGTGATGTGGGGTCCATGTTGGATTGATTTAGAAGTAAATGGTTATCCTTGGTATGGCTTCAACATTTTTTATTTCAAAAGGATGCCAATTGGAAAATATTCTCAAACAAGCAAAATAACTTCAAAATAGTCTTGACTCAAACATGGTAGTAAAGGTTTATAAACAAGCACTTTGGTATATACAACACTCAAACAAGAAGACACAATAAAAAATATAATTTATTCAATAAAATGAGTGTTAACTTTGTGGAGTCTCACATAACAAAATACCTTAAGATTAGTGCAAAGCACTTATCTTTCAAGAGTCGATACATAGGGATCCAGTGGCACAAGGACTCACCTTTTCTCTTTCTTTGAAGGTTTTTTACATCTTTCCCAAAGAGCTTCTATCTCTAATAAGGAAGGTAAATGGTGATTAACTTAAAGCATGATATTATACCTTGTATCACACTAAGCAATGACCAAAAGGTATTAAACTAGGCTATGGGTGAGTGCAGGATCATGGGGGTCTAAAAAGTGGCAATATGACCAAAAATGGCTAATGACTTTTTTATCCAAATTTGATGAAATTAAAAGGGTTTATTGAGAAAATTGTTAGCTTTCCATCAATATAAGATATGCCTTATTTTAAATTTAATAGATAATTAATATTTTTTTAACATGAATTATGACTAAAGTCCTGACTGATAGATTGATTGAAAAACATCTATAATTCTCAAACGATTTCACATTTTTTGAATCCAAAAGATGCACCACATTCTATGCTTCCCATACTATAAGATTAAAAAAATTGAATTTCATAAATTTTTTACCAAGTTATGGTGGTCAGACAAACAAGTTTTAATATTTTAAAAAAGTTCTAATAAAAAATTCATAACTAATTATTTACTCACAAAAAAAATGTGGCATATTCGTTCATGCATCCTCTACTTATATTGAAAGTTTCAAAAAAAAAAAATTATACTTAGGTTGGTTAGACATACACCTACTTTTTATTTTTTCTTGAAAATTTACTACTGTTGCATTGAAATTTCAAATTTTCACCAAATAGATTTACTTTTTTCCAAAAAAGGACTAGTATCTTAGAAACTACATTCAATTTACTAAAAATTATGTTCTTACATATTTTTCAAATTATATTCTTAACCTATTCAATTTTTTTATGCCTAACTCTATTTTTCTGAATTTTCATTGACACTTAAGGGCCTAGTTTGGAACCCCATGATCCTGCACTAACCCCTATACAAGGCTTATCTAAGGAATCCTCTAAATACCACAAGGGTATGTAATACCTAATCTATTAAATTGAAATTGTAATAAAGTAAAACATCCAAGAGAAGAGGGTAACCCACCCTTCTCCATCACTTCTCTAAGGTATAAAGTTCTTGGAGGCTTAGCCCAAATAAAAAAATCACAACTTCCAAAAGGTGTGTCTTTCGACTCAACCCCCCTTTATTTCTACTCCACCAAAACACTGGAGTTGAGGTTATCGCTTGGGGTGATAAAATCCCCAATCATGCCCCCTAAAAAACAAGACAACACTTATTTTTGATCCTCAAGATCACCCTAGGGTGTGAGAGGAGAGCATACATAAGTGTGCTTGGGGTTTAAAAGACACACACAAATTATTAACCCAAATTGAAGTGAGAATGTAATTTTAACCCAATTTTAATGTAAAAACAAACAAGGAAGACAAAGCATACAAAAAATAAAAGGTCTATAATTAATATATTTAGCAAAACATCCTACAAAACCACTTATATTAGTAGTTTACAAGATAGAATCCTTGGAAACACAAAAATACCTGCACACAAAAGTCAATCAAAAATAGAAAACCAATTAATCCTACAAAAAGTAAAGAACAAAAATAATTTTTTTGGATTTTTTTATAATTTTAAAAAAATCATTGAAAAATGATTAAAAAAAATGTAAAATTTATGGTCAATTGAAGTTTCAAAACAAAATCCTAACATTGGACAAATTTACCTAAATTCTAGAGCAAAAATTTGACAAAATACCTTCACCATAGTGTTTGCCTCCTATAAAATTTTGAAAATCCGATTAGTAGATAAAATGTTATTGCGATTTGAGTGGAAGGTGCCTTCTATGAATGTTTTTCTTTTGGATAAAAGGCTAGTGCCTATAGAAGTATATTAATAACTAAAATATAAAGGATTACATATAGGCTAGAATTATAGTACTGGCATTGAGTAAACTGAAACATGAAAACCAAAAGAAGGATTTAGCCCATGTCAGTCAACCCTTGGTCATCTAGGTGACCACAGGCTTAGAATAGGGGGCTAAGGGTTGAGGTTGTAGCTTAGCGCTTGGTGCCTAGGTGCAACTATGGGAGCTAAAAGTGCCACATGATCAGGGACTCAAAATTAAGTGGAGCTCCTAGTCTGTAATATGACCAAGAGCGAGTAGGTCACAAAAAATAAAGCCCCCGAACTTCGTGCCTAACCAAATTTCAAATAAAATAAAAAACAAGTTTATGATGCGAACTTCAAATTAAGACTATTCACCATAAATTTTTCCAAGGTTTTAAACACAACAATTTTTTTCCAACCAATTTGGGGCTTTTCTCTAACCCTCTGTATATCTTTGCAAGCTAATACTTATATGCCCATTGTGTATGTTTCTCCCCCCTCGTGTGTGTATCTCTTGCATAGACTAATGTGTATATATCATTGGGGATTCATGAGTATACCTTTGATTTTTTAGTGCAAAACCTGTGGTGCCAACGTATATATATTGTATATACTTCCAAAAAACATTGTATATATATTTTAAATATTGTCGATTACCTCTTATTGTGGTGGTCATGCATATGCAGATGACTATAAATATATTCAATAAATATATATTTAAACCAAGATTGTATATATTTCCTATGTATATCGAATTATTATGAATATATCTCCTCAAGAAGATATGGCATATCATGTATATATGTTGTGCTCCAAATCTTTTTCTTGTTCACTATATATATACCAACAATAGACCCTATGTATTTATATAGTGTTGTCCATATGGTACTATTCAATCGTATGAATTTTGTATAGGTGTACCCTTGAGTGACCCTACAAACACTTCAAAAAAAATTGTTAGAAAAACAAGTGTTTTATGTCAAATTTCATTTCTCAGCCATTCTAGATGTAATGGTGTAGCTTTTTTTGCTCTCTGACACACCTGTAAAAACTTGATCACTGAAACCACTCAAAAACATATAAAACCAATTAATGAAAACCAACCACAAGATATACAAGAACACAAAATGAAGTGAGATAAGGGGTAAATCCCCAACAAAGTCACCAAAATATAACAATAATTTGAAAACTAAAATGGAAACTAATGCAAGACACAAGATTCCTATTTCAAACCACTGCAAACCTATATATAGAGCTCAACAAGAGAGTACAAACAAAATAATAACATCAAAAACCAAATTCAAATGTTACCTTAACCTCCATTGTTGAATGATTTACTCCTTGAATAGTGATATGTGGATTCTCCTTGCTTGAAGATACCAATTTGATAGGATGTACCTAGCATAAGTGATGATTGATATGGAATTAAGGATAAAGTACCTAAATTTATAGACTTTTTGAAGAGGGATGGATGGTCAAGATCTAATTATGAGATCAATGCTAGAGAATGGTTGAGAGGAATTCCCTAGGATCAAGGAGAGGATGAAGGGTGGAGATGGAGGTTGTTAGATTGTGAATGGACATGTGCACCTAAAAAGGCTATAATTTTGGGTTGTGTTAAGAGAATAAGGGGACTATAAGGACAAGTGTTCTTAGGTTCCCTTTATTCTTGGAATGTGTTGAGAGAATAATGGGACCATAAGAACAAGTTTTCTTAGTTGGGCTTAATTAAATAATAATATTATTTAATTATTTTCTAAGTCATGTGTGAGATGGAAAATAGGTGGGATATATGAATTATTTATTTATTTATTGTGAGGAGATGGAAAAGGTAATTAATTAAATAATATGATTATTTAATTAAGTGATGGACTTTAGGTGAAGGGGACTAGATTAGGTGATGATATTGGTTGATTAGGACTAGGTGATGGGGAGTAGGCTTAGGTATTATTTTAGGTGTCTACAAGATATGCTTGGCTTCTCCTCCTTTCTAGTATGTCAAGTAACGAGATTCATGTTTTCAAACATTGTGGTAGCTAAATGGTCTCTCCAAGTTGTTCTTGGGGGTGAGATAGTGGAAAATCTCCATCAATTTTTCTCTTCTTGCCATATATAAGGTTGATGGCTCTAGCCATTTGGAAATCTCTATGTTGTATGTACCTTTCTTA
>VDFB02333390.1:0-26619 GCA_007258455.2 Sequoia sempervirens
AACTCCCCCTTATTATATGGATTCTAAAACAATACTCCCCCTGAGATGGAGATGCTACAACACTGATGCTATGTACAAAAAAAAACCCAAAAAGATATTATAGTACACTGTAAAATTTATACAAAGACCAAAATTGTCTTAATTATACCTTTGTACCTTCCATATAAGGTAGGTTTTTCTTGTGAATTTCTGTGAGTTGTGCCAAGATTGCAACCCAGTTTTCTTTTGCTAAGACACAAATATGATTCTTACATTCAAATTTTATGCACAAATCCTCAACGTCATCTATACCACATGGAGCCTTCATCTTTAGAACAACCTTTTCTACTTCCACAAGTGTCTCAAATAGTGAAGACAATCTCAAATTGACTGCTTCCCTCAACTAACCAAACTACTTCTTTAGTTGATCTCTTTTATCTTGAAGTAGAGACATCTACACATGAAGATTTTCTAGTTTAGCTATAATGGATCCATCCCTGTCTTTTGATACACCATATATTTTAGCCATATGATAAATTTGTGACTCAATGGAGTCAATCTAATCCTTGATACTTTTGATAGAAATATGTCATTTTTAGTAGAATTGATAAAGAGAAGTGGCTTCATCAAAAAACTTCTTAAACATATCTATGCTTCTTGAAATTTATTGTGTGCATTAGCACATGAGTCAAATGCCTCAACCAACTTTTTGTCAAACATCTTTCATAGAGCCTATTTCTCTACCTTCTGCTCAATGTGTGAAGAGTGATCTTTAGAAAAATCCATTAAATTTAGTTTTTTCTCTAGAGGTAATTATGAATCTATGTTTACCTCTGGTAAACCTTCTTGAATCATCTTTACAACATCATCTATCATTTCAGTCTTCTTCAACTGTTCTTACAAAATTTATTTTCTTGTAGAAGTATGCAAGATGTCTCCAAGCTGTAATTTGTGAAGGGGAGACATGTTTGATAGATCTATCTGACCTTCATGAGTGGGAATGTGCAGAAGTTGAGGTGTTACTATAGATTGGAACTTTATTTTCAAAGACAATAGGTCCTTAAATGTATCTAAAGATGAGAAAATTTGATCTTTATCCATAGAGGCATCATGCTTCTCAATAACCTTCTCTAAATTGTATCATGAGCAATCTTAGGATTACCTTCTCTCATCTGCACATTGCTCCTTGAATCTTCAAGAGGAGCAACATTATGTTTTGGAGGAGGAATACCGACTTGTCTTTGACTTTCAGTGCCTTGTACACAATATTCACCAGAGGAGCAGTCTCCTCATTTTATTTTTCGTCACCAATAGTCACATTGCATTCAAAATTTGATAGATCCATGTCCTAAGTAGACGCATCAGGAATATCCTACAGGATAGTGTCATTCGGAGAAGCTTGATCCACACTCATCTTTATTTCCTCAAGGATCTTGGTCATCTTTTCTTTAGAGCCTTTCTCTTATTTTTCTATCTCCATTCCTGAGACAATTTTTACTTTATGTACACCTGGGATGCCTTCTCCTTCATGTTGTCTGAAGGGTCCTTGCATTTCTTTCCAACCAGATATATTTTTTGTATTATTCAGAGGTTCTTGTGAAACACAATCAACATTATTTTGCATTTCATCAATGATTTTATTTTTAGTGACTTCAGTTTTATTTTGAATCTTCCTTTGTACATCTTCATCCATACTCATTAGAATATATATTCTTCTCTTGGTACAAATCTCTTTAGCTTCTCTCTTGAAAATATTTTGCTTTCTTCCTGGGAGACTGATATCCTAGACATATCAATTTCCTGTTGTTTCGTTTCATCATCTTTGATAGCTTCTTCTCTCCTTTGTCTTAGAGCCTCAACAAGGCTATCCAGAGCTTTGTTAACAATGCCATTGAAAGGAATATTTTGCATGAGCATATATTGAATGATAACATTCTCAAAAAATTTCTTATCTTTTGAGGGGAATCTTAGATGAAGCTCCATTATACTATCCAGTAGACTGTATTCAACCATTCCATTCAAGATTGCTCCAAATCAAGAGAACCATGTGTAACTGGAGGGGTTTTCTCAACACTTCCTTTTGCAATCTTCTTCCCCTTCCTCTACACAAGAGTATCTTCTTCAATTTCTCCAACATCATCTGAATCTTCCATATTTGTTTTTTCTATTTTTTCCTTTATTTTAGGCCTGACATGCCCAAATTCAGTGGCCTTTTTCTTAGGAGAGATTACATATGCTTATTTTATTTTACTACTAGATGATTGAGTAGAATCAGAGGGCTATGGAGTAGGAACAACAATAGGAGAGGACCTACTAGATCTCCTCAGACCTTGACTGGCTTTCGAAGGAGCAGGTTTGATAGTGGAAACTTCTGCAGGGTTATCTGATATGGTCTTTGAAGATGTGCCCAAATTTTGTGAATCTCCTTTCTATCTTTTATTTTAGAATACCACGAAGCACCTATCTCTTTAAGCACCTTTTATACCTTCTTTTCAATGACTTACTTTCTCTCTGCTTTTTATAGATCTCATCCATAATTTCTTTGTATGTGCTAAATCTTTTTACTTTGGGATCCTTAGGTTTTGATATCAAAATATCAACATAACCTTATACGAATTCTTCCTCAACCTTATAAGGTAGCTCAAAAATCCATGAAGTCTTGGGCTCTATAGCTTCCATAAAACAATGATTCATGTTTATGATGAAAGCTATTTCTTCTTCATACTTCTAGACCAAATTGGAAGGTATCCTATATCTCTCCTACAACTCTATTTGTATATTCTTAAATAAACCATAGTACATGGTAGTATATGATTGTTCATCTTGAAAACTATCCATATGCATCTTGATTTGTGCAGCTACCAGAGTGAATTTATCCCAAATTTTTCCTTTGAATCCAAGTAATTCATTTAGGAAGAAAAATTAAGACATATGATCAAAGAACCAAACCTGAAGTTGTACTTGGTTTCCTTTGTTCTTTTTAGGTTCTCCATCAGTTGTTCTCTCAACAACTCACATAATTCAATATTGGTATTTTCCTTTACCATTTGATATACGGTGTGAATTGCTATGACGGTGGCAGACCCTTCCTTGTTTATGAAATATATTTTGTATGCAATACCCAATGATGCATACCAAACACTAGGATCAATTACATCCTTTATTGTTAGGGTTCTTTTATCAAACTTAGCACTAGTGAGTTCCATAACAATTGCATTCATTATAGATTTCAACACTGGAATTGGTCCAAGATGCAAAGACCAATAATTGCTCTGATGGCATCCTATAAGATCAAGTAGGGTTTGTCTAACCAAATAAAATTTTCATGAATATGATTGAAGATGATTCTTACCCATTCCTCACTTTTACAGAAGTTTGAAAGTCTTTCTAGATGTCCAACCCTTTTGCAACAATGTTCCCATACTCTGAATTTTATCTTCCATTCTCATTTAGTAGCTCATGCCAGACCATTTCAAATAAAGAGGTGTACTTAATTTCATTCAATTTAGTATGTATGTAAATTCTTATATCCTCATAGTACACAATTCCCACTCGAACTTTTGAAAATGCACTATCTTTATCTACCTCCATTGCTTTGAATGGAAATTTCTTGTATTTGGGTCTTGACCTCTTAGTAACATCAATAATAATTGGTGTAGCCATAATACCACTTTCAGATAGTATGGTTTTACAAGAAAAACCATAAAAATACCTATAAAAACTATTGTTATGGTTTTCTCACAACACACAAAGAGTCTTCTTCTCTTCCTCATTAGCACTTGCATAAACTTGGTATCTTTGAATAAGATTAATTTTATTAAAATAGAAACAAAATATGCCTTGCACCAAACCTAGTTGTTTTGTAATAAATTCCTTTATTTTCTTTTGACACTTAGTAGCTTTTTACCATCTGAGATATCACAAAGATCCATGATCCTTCATTACTCTTCTGTAGAAGGTATATTTTCTTTGGAATTATTACCAATAAATTCATATTACTATTTATCATTATGTTGAAGAATTCATCATCTCATACACTTCAGGAGTTTGATAGGATCTGCAATTATGACTCCACCTATGTCAATACTCTCTCTTTAGTTACCAGAGGACTCATCTGCACCATGCTTAAGTACAAATTCATTCTTTACTTCACCTTCTTCCTTCTTCTACCACACTTTGTTCATCTCCTTATTTTGTTGATTAAAGATTAGAGCAGGAGATCTTATATTCTTTCCCTTGCAGAATCTTGCAATGTGTCCTGGTTTATTGCAATTGTAGCAAATGATACTAGCTTGTAAATAAAAATTGCTTCTTCTCACATTAGATCTAGAATTAGCATCCCTATGACCAAACTTGTTGCATATGCAACAATAACCATAGAAGGATTGAGAGATCATAGCATTACTTTTTCTTATCATTTTCCTTCTGCATTCATTAGCCTTATGAACAAATTTATTGTAGGCATAGCACTGAAAATGAAATGATTGAGTATTCATAACATTATGCCTTGGAGTCCTAAAAGTGTTCTGACTCATCTTGCTTCTACATTCAACTGTCTTATGACCAAACTTATTATAAGTGTAGCAATTTCCATTAAACCTGGTAGGAGTAGTTTGTTTAGGAGCAGGCTTCCTGAAGTTCTTCTTTTTGCTTCGAACATGAATGAATCCTCCTTCCTTTCTATTGTTGTGATTTTTCTTTGTATCTCTGGAGGATGTCTCCTCAGGATTTTCAGGGAAGGCATTTTCCTCCCTTGTTTTAGATTGTCCTACTTTAAATTGATCATACATATTTTTTAATGCATTGATCATGGGAATTTTTCCCTTTTCAAAACCAAGTCCAAATTTTTCTTTAGGGTTTTTGAGATTCCTCTCAGTTTTAGACCTTTGTCAATTTTCTCTTTTTCTTTTTCAAGTTCTTTTCTCAAGGATACAATCTCTTCCTCAAGCTTTAAAAATTCAACACTTTTGTTATTGAGCTTGGTATTCACGCAATCCTTAATCCTCTTGCCTTCTTCAAATTTGAATTTTAGGTTTGAAATCAAATCTTCAACTTCTTCAACTTTCATTTCACATCTACTTCCTCCTATTTGAGCTTTCAATTTGCCAATTTCTTCCTTTGATCCTTTAGCTTTTTCCTTCAACTTGTCAATTGTCTCTTTTGACTTTTCCAACATGCACTCATATTTGATATTTTGTAATCTTGCTTCTTCTAGATCTTCAATAGTAGACTAGAGTTCTTCAAAATCTACTACAAAATCTTTCGAATTGATGTCTAACCTTTAGGTTCTATTGATTCTAGATATAGTTATAGAATAAACATATCATTGATTTTTTCTACAAATCCCATGTGTTCAAGAGCAGAATCAACCTTAGCTATTAAGCTTCTCAAGGCACTTAGCTCTGATACCAATTGTTGAACACAAAAGATGTGTTGAGAGGGGGGAGGGTGAATCAACATAAATTAAAACTTAACCATTCTCATTTTCAAATAAACAACACATCACATTAATTGAAAAGAACAAAAGAGAACACTTGCATCACATAAAAACACTAGGATTTTTATGTGGAAAATCCAATGAGGGAAAAACCACAATGAGGATTAATTCATAATATATGTAGCTCACTGCTAACAAGAATTACAATGGTTTAAGGCTCACTGCTTGTGGACTTGCAAAATAAGATGTACAACCTTAGAGAAAGATACAAAGGGATCTGATGAGACTCAATGTCTCAGAGCAGGATACATAAAAATTAGAATGATAAAATTGATTATGAACTACTATGAAGAAGCATCTAACACATGATGATGTTGCAATCAATTTTTTGTATAATTAATCCTTCACACTGAGTTTAGAAACTTCATCATTTTATTATGCTTAATTCATATTAACTTCACACATCATCACTATCACAAATGATTCATTCTTCTTTATATATCTTCTGCAACAACTCATCACCATAAATAGGTCAACACCAAGATGTATTTTAGATGAAACAAATGATATTGCATGAGTCAGCTCCAAAATCCATATATAATATGAAATAAAACATGTTACGGATCAACACATGATATGTTAGGACCCAATTACACCACAAAAATTTCTCCAAGATTAATTAGTTAGGATCAATTGTTGGGCGCTGATGGAGGAAACAAGTTTGTCAACCCAAATAATGATACCATTACAAAAACTACCATTTGTTCACCTTTGCACTCCCAGGGAGAGACCAAAAATATCATGCAAACCAAGAAGTAAGCATTGTAGCTTATGTAAAATATCTAATCAACCTTCTCTTGAAGAATTTGATCATCATATTTTGGCACAAATGGTGAAACTCAATGAAATTGCAGGAACAAAGCATTCCAGACAAATTATAGCACATAGTTAATAAAAAAATGAGCTTGCAGACCACTTCACCACTTGATATTACTAAGTAGCATGCTTTGGACACCATTTAATATGTTCACAAAACCATACAGAAAATACTTCAGTTCCAAAGGAATGTAGATCATTCTAGTAAGCCTTCATCAACATATTACTCTTTCAAAGCATAGACTAGGACATTGTCACTTGTAACTTTCACTGTAGAAGGTTTGATGAATTGATTTCTTGGATATGCCACCTTCATAACTTGAACAATATATCATCTGAACCGTAGGACAAAATATTGCTCAACGAAAGGATGCGAATCAAAATATCTTGACTTTGTCTTGGAGTGTGTAATACCTTAATAAAAAATTCAACAATTTATCTACAAGTACGATACGTCAAACTAGAATGATATCAATGTTAAAATATTGTATTTACACCAAGACATATATACCCATCTCTGCAACATACTTAGATTTCCATTTTATCCTTATACTATCCTACTGACTTGCACTTTGCACACCAATGTTAACTCATATTGAGTTGACACCAATGACAACACTTATTTCCAACAGGTTGATTGGTAGAAGCCACTAGAATAGGAGCCAATATGGGTTGTTGAGGAAGAAGCTCTAGAAATAGAGGCATTGGTGGCCTTGGAGCTATTTTCCCAGCTAGTATTAGACAATTTTATGCCCTAATTGCAATGTCATATGTATGCATCCGGTAGAGTCACCCTACCGATAGATTATCATAACAAACACATCACTGTTAAGAGCTCTTAAATAGATAGGAAGACATAGTTTGGAGAAGGTTTCATTGAGACACATATTCTATCTCGAGTCTTTTGAAATCTGTAATTAAAATCCCCCATAAATTCATGGGGTTCCCTCTTGATTCTGGCCAACTACTCTACTAAAGACAAGTGCCCACCCTTGTCTTCAAAGTGCCTACATAATTTTTCACCTAACTCATCCTAGTTGTGAATATAGTTAGGTTTTAGACCTTTGTACCACTGCAATGCTTTTCCTTTCAAAGAGTTGGCTAAGAGTCTAACAACCACATTGTCCTCTGTAATATTATGCACAAAATAAATATTGGCCACATCAAGAATATGTTCTACTGGAGTGGTGGATGTATCACCAGTGAAATGGAGAATACTTTTCAAGGCATTTATTGGTATGTCATCTCTTTGGGCTAATACAAGAGGACTACCACTATTAGAAGAAACAAAACCTTGATTTCAAGGGACAATTATATGGAACAATTGTTTGTTTATTTGGGTGGTAGGATTCCTAGATTGATACAATCTACTAGATGGAGGCGTGGATTAATCCCTAGGAGATGGAGTTACAAAATACTTACTTCTCCTTATTGGTGATAAAGAATGTCTATTTATTGGAAAATACCTCTAGAAGATGCTCTTGTTTGAATTTTGGGCATGAATTTGCAGGTCTGATCTGGAACCAAGACTTATGAGTTGCAACTGAGTCACAAAATTTGATTGCAAAGTCACAAGGTACTTTGTTGAATGCCTCTTCAAGGCTAAAAATGCTGAGAGAAATACCACTCTCTTAATAGAAAGAGATAATTTCCATGAAATTGGTCCCACCCAGTGTGCCAAAAACTATTCACATAAATTGCACCTTGCTAAACATAGTCTCAACATTCCAATGGCACAATGGAAATGACCTCAAGGTGTGGGACCTTGCAAGATGAGGTCAAGTCTCTGAAGAAGGTTGGCTTCCTCTTCTAATCTAAGTGCAGATGTTTTGGTCCAACCCAACACATGGAATCCTACCACTGCTCTACTCTAACAACTCACAGGGGAAAAAGGGAGAGAAATAATGCTTTAAAAGGGAAAGGGGAGGTGATACACCAAGACTATAAATGTTTATTCTCGCTTGAAATAACACCATAAATCAGCGAAAAAGAGGCCAAGAGACTTACACAATTCTCTATTCTATCAAATTCTAGAGGTAACATGAAGGTTAGGGTTTCAAATATTGAAAGGAAAGAAGCATTCATAGAACAACAAATACAAACTTGAATAAAAATGCATATATGTATGGAAGGTAACAAAATAACACTTAAATATGAAGGTAATAAGGATTCACACAAAACATTCAAGGAAAGAAGAAGTAAAATAGCCAATTTTTATTAATACAAAGGATTGAAAGCCAATTTATAGTTGTAGACATGTAGAGTGCATAAGTTTTCCAAAGAAAATTTAAGGAAAAACCCAAGGAAGAACCCTTTAATTAAGTATAATACTTTCCTTTATAGTTCAAACATAACTTAGATAGGCTAACACTAAACCCTAACTCAATTAGGGTTAGTAGCCAAACAAAAATCCGATCAGATTAGATACAAATGTTTGGCCCTCAAACTTTTAGCTGAAAGCCTACCAAAATGGCCCCAACAAACACACCATACCTCCTCATTGATGAATTTGTAAGTGCATAATAGAAATCCCCATGAGATCTACAACAAAAGTTGATCATAATGGATTTTTAATGGAAGTGTTCACAACAACAAAGAGGCATGGGCACTGCCTCTGCCATTAATGTAACATGGGGAGAAATGTATTAAAAATCATCTTTGTAGCCAAAGGATCTCATTTGGTAGTTGGGATGTAATTGCAACATTACCACTGGTCTCCCACAAATATGAACACCCACTATTTGTTGCCTAGTTTGAATATGGGTCGTAGATCTCTTAGGATGGAAGAGATTGATGATTCGTATTGTCTTAACCAAGTTTGAAATTTTTGAAAATTCTTGGCCAATAGGAACATTCCAAATCAAAGCCACTTTACACATCATCTAAATGGGCTCACTGAGAAGGATGCTATTGAAAAGGTAAGTGACATCATCTGGAGGCCAGGTGGTAACCTTTCGCTATTTCACAGCTTGAAAAGGGATCCACCATGAGGAGCTTGTAGACACAAAAACCATAAAAATGTGCCATGTGTCACCCTTCTATGCTTCCACAACTAGAAATTGGGTGATCTGTGAATGGCTTGTGGGCTCATGAAAACCATAAAACTTGCCACGTGTCACCCTTTCCTCAATTCCACAACTTTACTTTGTCTCTAACAATATCACTCCCACAGACATGAGAAACCAATGAGAAGAGGACAAATGTCACCCTTTCTATGGTTCATACCTTCATTTTTCTTAATAAAATATTGCTCGTGGAATTGTGGAAACTAACCAAATGTAAAAGGAACCCTGATGGTAGAGTGGAAAAAGAAACCAAATTTGGACTTTTGGAGAAAAAGGTCCAAAAATATAAAAAAGGTTTGAAAGGAACCGAAGAAGAAGAAGAAGGGATGGGAGTCAAGAAAAAAAACTTGGGCATTCAAACCTAAGTCCAAATGTCCATTTGAGATCTGAACTTTTGACGGGAACAAGAAAGGGAAAAAACAAGAATGAAAAAGGGATATGAACATTTAGACCAAAGGTGCAAATTTCTGATTGGGTCTTGAAAGTCAAACGGGATTGAAGATGAAAAGGGGAAGCAAAAACTCAAGAGGAAAATGGACAATTTGGACTTGACCCAAAAGTCTGTTTGGAACCTGAAGTTTGGAAAGGACAAGAATAAAGAAGGAAGTTAGAATCAAGAATAGGTTTGGATTTTGCTTTGAAATTTTGATTGAGACTCAAAGTTCTGAAAGGCATGAAGGAAGAAAAGGAGGAACCGAAGATTGGAGACGAACTTGGACTTTGGTCCAAAAGTCCATTTGGGGCTCGAAACATTGAAAGGATTGAAAGAGAAAAGGAAGAAAGGGAAATTAGGTATTTGGAATGGATTTGGACCTTGGTCCAAATGCCCATTCAAGACCTAAATCTTCACAAGGACTCTGAGAGGAAAATGAAGATGAAGGGGATAGCCATCTTTTGAACATTTTTTGCAAATGGTTTTTTTAGTGTAACTTGGCAAGGTGGTAATGCAACTACCAAGGAATTCCTAAGCATGATAAAACATTTGGGATTTCTCAGATCGATTATAACTAATGAAATATGCAAGAACAAGGGGGGGAAAAGTGACAATACTAACATCCATGATCCAAGTAGGTATCATCTAGGATTGAATGGTTATTGGGACCTCCATATTCTTTCCAAACCCTAATCTAGATGACCATGGTGTAATTAAAGCCAAAAAATCAATGCCAATCTCATCAAGATCATATGTCATACCAACCAATCCAAGTGCTTTTCTACTTTTGTACATCCAATCTTTCCTTCTTTGTAGAATCACTAGGTTCAAGAATGGAACCATAGAGATAGGGCTCAAGTTCCTTTAATGCAAGATGTGTTAGGAGCCCTTCTCACTAGACTTTGTAACTAGATGTATAAAATGCAACAAGAGAAGGATGAAACATAACCTAAAACTCATGATAAACTATGATAATCCTTTTGTTCAAAGATTTTTGGATTCGATTGTGTACAACTTTTTTGATGCAAAAAAATTGTACACAATCGAATCCAAAAATCTTTGAACAAATGCAATATGGATTGAGGAAATTTGATATCATTATATGACAATCCTCCTAATTAGTGAAATTCAAGACCGACTAAGAGACTATCTCAATGCTCTCCCACTAATAAAAGGGATACATTTTATAAATAGTGTGATTACAATTAATGCCCCAATCACTTAATCAAACACTCCCCCAACATATACAGTGTGTGGCGTTAAAAAGTGCAATTACAAAGTTTATTTTGTACTAAGAGCAACAATAGTTTGGAATAGATTTGACCACAATCAAATAATATCAACCTCACTAAAAGGTGATACTTGGAAAGAGCTTTCCAACACCTACAAGAAGTCTTAACATAGATATACAAGACAAAATTTATATCCTTTTTTGTAAATATAAAATTCTAAGGGTGCTCACTACACTATAGTGTTGACGTGGCACTAAGATGACATTGAACTAATGTAGACACTAATAGAGCAATCATTATATGCTAAAGTAGGTGTAATATGCAAAAATATTTTTGTTTTTTTTTGTTTTTAATCTTTAAAAAGTACCAAAGGGTTGCAACTCAATTGGTTGAACTTTATTGGTGAGGATGATGGTATGTTCCTTGATTATACCATCCACCAAGTTTGAAACCCTTAGAGGCACAATTGGGCTAGTTTCAACGCTTGGATGACTTTGATGAATATGATCCCCTTCCTCATAACTACTTAACCAAATGACAACTTCTAATCTAAATGTATACTTACAAATCATATTATAACCTACTTGATCAAAAAAACATAAATGTTGATATTTGTATAAACCATTCATTTTTATTTATAAAACCTATACCTAAAAAACTTTATTAGGTACAAACTTTATATACCATACACATTCAATAAATCCCCACATATATACTCCAAGTTGTTTGGAATATGCAATAGGTGTTCACAAATAATGAAACAACACCTTACACTTCCCTCCCACTTCATTAATTTTGAACTAAAGATTCTAGGTCAAAACGTCCCCCCAAAAAAAGGTAGGATGCCACTAAGGAAAAAATTGCCATAAATTGAAATACACTTCTCTTCATACTATCTATTCAAATGTAGATTTGATTGTATTTATTAATTAAATACAATGAGAACACAAGGTATGTTTATTTTCAACTAATCAATAGATATGATCAAATGCACATTATGATGTTTGAATAGACGATGTTGCCTTCAAACCTGGGCCACTTTAAGAAGTGGATCCTCAACTCCACATAGTCCCATACAAATCAGAACACAACGTTTTTTATTTTCAATTAATTAATAAATACGATCAAATGTACATCCTGATGTCTCTAAGGCATTGTCGCCGTCGAACTGGAATGAATTTACTGGTTAGAAACCTGAGCCACTTTAAGAAGTGGATCCTCAACTCTGCACAGTCCCTGCTGTGCTGCAATGGATGGGTTCTCGGGCCACTAGGTATGGCGTGGCAGGCAACAATCACGAGTAAAAAGGTCTTTCGTACCAGATAAGATGCGAGGCAATGATGACAGGGATCCTGATTGTAGTCCTCTTGGTGGGTGGTTCAATTAGATTCGTAGGCCGTGGGTGTTTTGTATGGGGCCATTGAACTCAGTGCCAAATTGGCAAATGTCGATTAGAGTATGGGCGTTGTGGGTCGTAGAAGTAAATCTGCCGGTATTTGGTAGGGCCGGCCCTGCTGGAAACTCTGGTCGAATGCCCAAAAGTACCCCACGCCTAATAATGGAGGGTACAGCTTTGCAGGCCTGTACCAGCAGGTATTCCTGCGCAATATGGTACCTACAAAATCTTCATCAGAAACTTAATCATTCAAAAGAAACTGCCGGTTAATGTATTGACACCTTTGTACTCTTTGATCATGGCGCCTGGTACAATACAGGGATTCTGCAATATGGTCTTAATTATTTGTACAGAGGTTTTGTTGCACTTGAGATGTGATGGCTCCAGTTTTATTGTCACAGGGTACAAATTGAAATCTTTCTTCTTTAATAGATCTGCTTATGTGGAATGAGATCACTCAAGGGCCATAATTTATTTTCTTTTGAGGGTGGGTTATTAACATTCTTCAATCATCTAGATTCTTTCCTATTTGTGATCTTGTTTTGATTATAGGTGAATACTACATTTATTGATTTTGAAAAGACTTATAATAGGACAAAATGGCTATTCATTTGTTGGGTTTGATAGATTTGTACTTTAAAGATAAATTCTTAGATTGATTGAGTTGTTTCATGGTACTTCTACTCACATTGAAGTTAATGGTTCTTTGTTGGATCCCTTTGTTTTGTAGAGGTTTGTAAGACAAGGGTGCCTTTTAGCTCTTCCTTCTTTTTATCATTGTTATTAAGGTATGGTTTTCTAAATGGATTAAAGATTTTGGTGATCTATTTGAAAGTGGTTATTTGATATCTTGGGAGGCTATTAAAGATGGTCTCTATTTTTCCAGGACAAATTCATTTTTTGGTCTTTTAGACTATTAACAATTCTTTTGTACTTGCTAAACTCTTTTTTAATGTTAGGATTTTTGATAACATAAAATGGAAATAAGTTCTTCATTATAATTCTTTAATAACAATCTTTATAAGATGATAATTGGGGCTCATGAGATATTTAACTATCTTCATTTAACATAGGATCTTAATTTATTTCTTTATGATTGAAATGCCAAATCATTTATTGTGTACACTTTGTAGATTAAATCCAAGAAAGCCTATTTTGTTGGTTTATCTTTGGATTTGTTTTGAAATCCTCTAAATTATTTGTTTTATCCTATTTCACTAATAAGATAGTCTAGACAATGGTAGAACAATGATGATACATAAGTACTAAAAAAAGTTTTTCAATGGTTTTCTTAGATTGTGCGTCCTTTATATGACCTCGATTAAGAAATAATGAGACTTTTAGAGAAATTATTTGATTCACAATTTGATAGGCATTCCTTAGGTTTTTGGGCATTCTAGATGCAATGATGAACTCAAATTTTCCCTAGCATGCTTCCAAAATATTTACCTTTAAATTTAAAAAATAACTAATAAAACTTTTTAAACCTTGAGAGGTTTGCCTTTGGTTGTTTGGTTTGGATGAAATAAAATACTAAACTAAATTTATTGGATTCTTTATGTATGATGATGAGTTGATATTTTCTCTAACATTCACGTGAAAAAATACCTACAAAAATACCATTCCTAAAAGATGAAACCCTTTGTGAGAAAATCAAATAATAACAAAATTAATAGCCAAAAAGATTTGATACAATGTAGGATTTTAGAATCAACCCTTAAAACTCTACCCAATATCTTCGACAATCAAAACAACCACTACATAAATTATCTATGCACAAAAGTAGAAAGCGGCAACACACATGAATAGGAATTTACATTTGCATTTATTAGACATTTAGGAGTAAATACACTTATACATATCTTCTTGGATGGTTGAGTTATAATGGCAAGTGCCTAAGAGAAGTTGAGTTAACCCCAATGAAGGGAGGATCAAAGTCAACACATAGAGGTAGTGTTGGCATCTAAAGAGATAGAGATAACACCTAATTTCCTTCAATCAAGAAAACACAAACATGCTTATTAATTACCTAGGAATAAAACATTTTGAATCAAGTAAGCTTAATAAAAAAAGGTGTAATAAAATATTGCACACCCTTATTATCCTATTGCACTTCTATGATTGTGTATTTTAAACTTATACGATTGCATATTTTAAACTACTCCTAGCTTGCTCTTATATGATTATATTTGGCATATAGCCATCTTACTTTAAACTTATATGATTGCATATTTTAAACTACTCCATAGCTTACTCTTATATAATTATATTTGGCATATAGCCATCTTACTTCTACCCATGCTTGTCCTCACATTCGGCATAAACAATGGGAATATGGACATTATACATACCTTTTTGCAAGATGATACCTATTATGCATGCTTGCTATACTATTTTCACATGAACACATTTAAGTGGGACATTCTACATCAAGATGAAATTTTACATGAAAAAACTATATGGCTCTACCATGATGATATCTCTTGCAATCCTTACCATGTTGTTACTTCACACACATGTCTTACACACCATTTATCTCATTGATTTAATCTATGATACTTGGCCCACGACCAATTTAACCTTAAATTATTACTTTTACTCACATTAGGGATAAAATTGGAGTTTTTTTTTTTTTTTTTTTTTTCTCCTATTGCATGATCTTTTATAATCATATCACATGATTTACACCTTTAGACAACACACTTCTACATATGGTCATTATACATTTTCCTCTCCTCAAATCAAATCCATACCAATGTACCACATAGTTTAAGGTTGGACATATTACACTTATTCCCTTTTATATGATATGTGCGCCTTGATGGTGGGGGCCACGCCTTTTCTAACTTCACAACAATTTGATGCACCATAGTTGCTTTCTCATCCTTTTACATGACCTCATGTTTATACAGATTATGAGGGATATACAATGTGACAACCCTATATGTCATGATTTCATTTACAACTTTCACATGGTGTCATATGGTCCACATTAATCACATCCTCGTGATTCCATACTATTAGTAGAGTCAAACAACTTTTATGGCACCATGCTTGTATTTGTCAAAGTAACTCCATTACATCTTACTTTATTATTTCCCAATACATCATGATCCTATTTCTTTCCTTTGCATATTTTTGATTTCATATTTACCAAAATGTAAATGTTTATGATTATATTCTTGTGCTACTAAAATTATTTCCAAGCTCTACTAATGACTATTGTCTATAGACAAGGAGATGTTTCTTTGTTGGACCATGATAAAATGACAAGGCATCTTCCTTAGCTAGTATCCTATATATTTGTCTATTTTTTTACTACGTGCTTTAATTTAGCATGCATGATTCATGTAGTTTAAATGCACACCAAAGTAGGCAAAAATGCAAATGATAAAAGTGCATTACCCTACCTTTATACTCTATTTTACACCTGATTTTGGTGCAAGTTCATAGATCTACAATGTCATAATGCTCAAATCAAATTATTTTCAACTGACCTTGACTTTGTACCCATCAATCCAAACATCATTATCCTTTCAATAGAATAGGATAGTTTGAATCCCTAGTATTTCCACCATTTTGAACCAGACCATTTGCGTAGGTTTGACCCTTGGATTGATTTTTGTTGCAATCTTGTTCCATTAATTCAAATTCAAAATTTTCTATGTCTAAGGCCCACACTTTTGTAAACTAACTATTGCTTATTGTATTGCATGTCAAAATATATCGATTTGAGTAACTATGATAATGTATTTAAGGATATTCCTAGGTCATTAGTTTGTATTGAATTGTTAGGTTATTACATATTGCAAGAGTATTATCATAGAGTTTTCAGCCTTTCATTGACATTAAATCAATAGGTGCTTCACCATATCATGATCTTCGGCAATTATTCTTACTTGCTTGGTGCGTCTTCACTCAGTATATAGTAGCAACAGGGGTTGTCTTGTCAACAATAAGGTTATAATTCTTCCCTAAACATACAAGTTTCTCTAAGGTAAATTTTAACACCACCTTATTTAAAAAACAAGCATGTTCATAAGATAATAAATATAAAAGAAAATATCAATAACAAATATATTTATGCAACAATAGAACATCCTAAAATTGATCTACATATGTAGATTTATCCCTATATAATATAAAATTATTATAGTCTATACAATATATATTTAATCGCAAAATCTGAATCTCAATTATTAAATACAATTTATATTAAAATATCAATAACCAACCACATCACATCAACAAAGTTAATCCACTTCTATCCCTCATTATATTTACTACCTAGTCTCAATTTGAATTAATTTTATTAAGACTTTTTATCTATGCATTTGTTGACGTGGAAAATGATGTTTTACACCCATTTCCATCTTTTCATTAGTGGAGAAGATTTATGTTTAATTATAATTTATTATACCCCAACTCTATTGGGAAAGTGCAAATCTTGTTGGACTAGCACTAATATTTGTTGGACATTATAATAATTTAAAAGTTGCTTTAATTATACGTTGATTTCAAATATTAACTCATAAATGTGGGGAAAAAAGCTTAAAGTTTGTAATGTCACTTCAATATATATATATATAAAACTTCCATATTTTAAAATATGTAATTACCAAAAAAAATAAAGATTCAGATTCTAAATTCTCTAGGGGAATTTTATATTGAGTTTATTGTTTTAGTTGATTTTCACAGTTTCTCCTTCTTTTTGTTTTTTCTTATTTTCTTTTTCCTTATTCAGTTTATCTTACTTGTTTTCCTTTTTCAACTTGTCCTCTTTCTGGTTTTTTTGCTTTTATTAGTAGTTTTTAATTTATTCTAGTTAATTCCCTGCTTTTTCTTAGCTCTTTATTTTTTGGTTATTTTATAACATCCCTGGTTTTTAATCTCTTTCTTTTTTCTGTCCCATGTTTGCAAGGTTTCTCATCTTTGACTTTTCCTCTCCTCTCCTCTCCCTTTGTCTGACCTTTTCTCCCCCATTTTTTGGGTTTTGTGTCTTCCCCCTTCCCCTTCCCTCACCTATTTCTACCCAAGTCTGCTATCTTATTTTCACTGCTCTCTCTTTCTGCTTATCATCCTGATGATGGATCATGGAGTTTGATCCGAAACGTCGATGTAAAAAATTGCACACAGTTAATCCAGAAATCTTACTTACATCTATCATGGACTGTGGAAACAAAATGTTATTAAGTTTAAATTTATTTAAATAAAGATATGAGTATTTAATAGTAAAGATATTTTTTTACAATTTGGACTACTCTTTTAAAAATAACATATAAAGTAAATATAATAATTTTTGCATTCTTATTATAAAATATTTATGTAAAATTAAATACATTTCAAATTAATATTCGAGAATAATTTTATCTATTTCATTCATATTTATTCTATTTTGCAATAGTAAATTAATTTAATTTTAGAATTATATATAATTAATGACTCTTTTACAATTTTTTATTTATTTTTCATTAATGTTCTAATTGAATATATATAGTGTCTACATTATCATTTATAAAATAGTCTTACACATATTTAAAAAAAGGTGGATGGAAAAAGTCACACCCTAAAGTTCAAATGGGGCACCTAAAGCAAGAAAACACAAAATATAAAACAAAATGCTTAATGGTTAGAGTACAAGTAGAAGGAGGAGGGGGATCCTAGTCATTTGGTTTGCTCCATACATTAGTGGCTTTTGAAATGACCATAGGTGGGTCCCATCCGTCCCCATTATTAACATTTTCCTCTTGTGTTCTTTCATTAACCACTTGAGTAGGAGAAATAACTAGAACCAAACAAGGAAGTTTGTTGGAGTTAAGCTAGCCAGAATTTCATTACTCTTGAAGGTTGTATTATTGTACTAAACTATCTAAGTATATCTATTTTAATGAAAATATGTGAAAATAATAAATATTTATGATCTAGATTTATTGTAAATAATATAAGGGTTGGCAATGGAAATTGAAATTGATTAATCTATAGAAAATATAGAATAGGGTTAGAAAAACATGTTTGATGTTAAATATAAGATTGTAAATGAGCTCTTAGAGGTTAGAGAATGGTTCTTGGTGATTTTTAGAAAATTATAAGAACTTCTATTTCTAACCAAATGGTGCTCATGTCTGAGATTTTGGTCCTCATTTCTGAAGGGGCACTTGTGTTATTAGATTTGTTCACCTTATTTTTCCAAGTTCTATGGTGCCTACAAAATCTTCATGTTAGCCTCCAATCTACTTGCAACAACAAAAAATATGGGAATGGAAAAATTATTTTTGTGCTTTTAGGGATTACCTCAATAAGTCCATTATTTGGCATGTTTCAACATTCATAGTAGCACATTCAAATTGAGATGTGTGTGATCCCTAAGTGTTGGTATATTTGGTGTGTTCAAGGTTTTGTAGGGACCAAATAATCGTAGGAATATTTTATCAAAATCAATGCATGCTTATGGAATGGAGGGGATAAGGAGATGTAGATCTCAAATGTGCCAAGAAATTGATTCAAGAAAGGTTTTATATTTTCAACAATGGGTTTAGGGAAGGATATTTCTACAAAAATGAAGGATAAATTTGAAGGAGATTGAAAGAAAAGACTTAGTGAAAATAGGAGAGAATTTTATAACGATTTATGAATTCTAGGATAAAGGAGAGATTGAGATTAAACGAGAGCTCCAAATATGGATAACTCTTTAATTTTTATCCAAGAAAGAATATATGAAGATAGTGGAGATCTAAAAACTTAGTGTCAATCCTTAGAGAAGAGAACTTAGTAGGTGTTTACAAGAGAGAATAAAGTAGGGTTTTCAAGTGTTTAAAATAAATTATTTTAGTTCAAGTATATCTTGGAGAACTTGCTAGGGAAAGGATTGAGATTTTGAATGTACTTGGGAGACAAAATTTTAAATTTTAACTTGGACACTGAAGTCAAGGGGTGTTGACATCCTTGGAGAATGAAGAACCTAACTTTCAAGTGAAGGTTAGTGATAGGCTTGAGAATTTGGCTTAATCAATATGAAACACTAGAGATGGGTTTAGGAAAAAATTGGTAAAATGATAATTGAAACATGTTTAAAGAATGAATATCAAAATGAGTATATAAACATAAGATGAGAATCACAAAGTATGTAATTTTTTATCTTATATTTTTCCCCCACTTTAAGAGGCTAATTGAATTAGATGAAGAATCACACTAAATTAAAGTAAAGTACATTGAATGATTTTTGAAAATAGAGTAGGAATATCTATGATGGACTTAAGTGGATTTTTTCAAGAGAAGAGGAAATCTATAATCATGTCATGTGTAGAAGTAGGAGTAGAAATAATATTACCACTAGTAGAAGTGCACATAATGGATTGGGAAAGATCTTCAAGAAGGGAAGTAAGCTCCAAAACAATAATAGATAAAGAAGGGGAATTTGTGGGAGGAATAGACATAGAATGTGTTACAAAAATTTATGCAACGAGGGTTTTTTTTTTCATCATCATGTGTGGCATAGACGAAGCTATCAAATTTTGTATTTTTATTATCTACAAAATTAATATTTTGATCATAATAAGGTGTGGAAGGTGTATTAGAAGGATAGATGACAATACCACTCTCATTGGTGAGGTCTTGTATCTTATTATTCAAAGCACAACATTGATTGGTAGAGTGACCTAGCATCCTATGATATTCATAATAAATAAGATATGGACTTGAGTTAGGAGATTTAATAAATGTGAGAGGTGTAAGGGTGAGCATATTAGATTTCAATAGAAGTGTTAGGATATACCTAGGAGGCTCATCAAGATGTGTAAATGTTTGTTCTTTATGTTTGTGTTGGGTTGGAAGATGGATGGTCATTTAGAAAAGGTTCACAAGGGTTCCATAGGTGGAGGGATAGATAAGGGTTTCCACCATTGATAATATTATATTCTAGTAATTTTTGTTCAACTTAGATAGAAACAAGGATAAGTAAAAAATATATTATATGATTGAAGGCCTATTTTTTATTGATTATGTAGTAAATGGTTTTATAGGAAAATAGATTATAGATGAGCATTAGGAGATTGGAAACCCATGTTAAAACAAGAAAACAAAAGAAGTGAGATGAGAAGTCCTTAACAATTACATTAAAAAAAATTTCATTGTACCAATTATGTAAGGGATAAGTACAAGGAAATGGGCTTGGCCAAAAGGAGGTCAAAAGTGACCATTTTTTCTTGAAACAAAAAACTAATCTTGGATGAGAAATTCAAGATACCCATGCTCAAAATTTGAAGATGTGACAATACTAAGATTAGCACTACTTAAAATATTCACTTTTTTTTTTCTCAAAAATCCCTTTAGTGGAAAATTATCTAACATCACATAGTTTATGCCTAATTTTTAACGAGTATATGTTTTTTAGCTAATTTTCAAAGAGGACACATTCTAAAAAATAAAAAAATTGATTGTACTCCACCCTTAATTTTGAGATAACCAATAATTTTTTATTTTTTTGAACGTGTATAGAATAGATTCTAGAATGTAAGAATATAATTTATTTGAAATTTGGATGAATTGATAAAGTATTACACAAAAATGACTATACATAGTTTTTTGGAAAAAAATGAAGACACTGGCAAAGTAAATTGAAGATAGAAACCTTCATGTTTTTTATTTTTTTTGAATTTTATAGTTAGAAAGGAAATAAAGAGGTTGATGTCATCATGACATTTTTTCATAATAACATCTAAGAATGTACAAACCTAATGGAAACATTGATGCAAATAATCTGTACATGGTTAAATCTAGAAAATAAAACTCTCATCAATATGAGCTATGGAAATCTAATGTCTCTAACTATTTGAGGTATTTATTTAGTTCCTAAGTGTCCAAATCCTTTTATGCTACATTGGATTGATAAAGTATCTTAAGAGCCTAAAGACCAAAAAAATTCCAAACTTAATATAACTGTTTTCTTAACATTTTGCATATAGGAATATATCCTTTGAATATAAAAGTAGATATTAAGTCCAACTATAAATACATTTCTTAATTTTTTCCAACACAAATTCATTTTCCTATAGTGACAATGAATTCAATGTTGCAAAATGATTCGACTTTGTTCAATAAAAGGGTGCTAGGAGTGATATTGTACGTTCCACACCTTAGGAAACCAAATTGACACAACCAAAATGTAAGTGTCATTTGGTTAATACTATTGAAGGTGTCTTTTCAGTGCCATAGTATCCTGATCCTTTTGGGCTACATTGGACTAACAAAGACTTTTAAGAACCCTAAGACCAAATTTTCAAACTTTTGGCATGAGCGTTCACTGAAATCGTGACACATAGGATTATATTTTATAAACCTAGATGTGGATATTAGGTCCAAATAAAAATACCTATTTTTTATTTTTAAATCAGTTTTTTAATCCATGGTGGTGATGAATTTAATATTTCAAAATGATTCATTTCTATATAGTGAAAGGGTGCTAGGAGTGATCACCTTGTGGCATTGAAAAACAATGCCAACACATCTAGGTTGGTGGGTTACTACTAATAGAGGTGTATTTTTTGTTCCCAAGAATCCTAATCCTTTTGAGCTACATTGGACTCATAAAACATATTAAGAACCCCAAGACTAAATTAATTCCAAACTTTGGCATGACTATTCCATCAAATTATGGCAAGTAGGAGTGTATTGTCTAAACCCATTAGTGGAAGTGAGGTGCAAATAAAATATATATATTTATTTTTGTCAACTCAAATTTGTTTTCCCACATTAGCAACAAATGTAATGTTACAAAGTGCTTCAATTTCATACAATGCTACATGGATAGTTGATGTGCTAATTTTTAACAAACTATTAGAGATTAAATTCCTTTGTAGGATTTTCCTCCTTGGAAACCATGAGAAGGGAACTTCTTCTAAAAAAAATGTTGCCTTTACCTCAAAACCATTGAATGTTGCAAAAAAACTAACTCATGGCCAAAATAAGCAAGACACATATTATTATCTAGTGAAAAAGGAAATCTAAACAACGTAGAGAAAATAAAAGCCCGTGTTCTATTTTTTTGAGTTGTTGAGAATGGCTTCAAATCAAGAAAGCTTAACGACTGGTAAGGAGGTAGAAGAGAGAAGAGAAAAAGATTTTGAGAATTTTAGAATCTACAAAATCAAGCACCTTCAATATCTAGTTTACTTGGTGGCCTATGTTTATAGAAAATCAAACATAGAATTAGTACCTATAGTGGAATTCTTATATTAAGGAAAAAAGTTGAACCTAATAGGTTGAAGAAAGATTTATTTTAAAGCTCACATTCAATATTCAGAGGTGTTTAATTAATCTTCTCATAAACCCATTTCAATTCTCTATCCAATGCACAAATTTTTTATCTTCCCATGACAATAATCAATTTTTTTTCACCACTATATTATGAAGACCAGTTTTACTTTCCATCATTCTTTACAGATGTTAGTCCTTTTTATCAATGTAATTGACATTTTTTCTAAATGATGAAAGAGTTTTTTATTTCTTAGGCCTTCTGAACTCAATGACAGTGTCCATTTGGCTCCATGATTCTTTGTTGATAGGATTAAGTGTTAGATTCACGAAATTTAGGAAAGAACTTGCTATTCATCACTTTGATACTAGTTGGAGTAGCCAAGACCAAAATACAAGAACAAAGATAACTTCTACAAGTGAATGATGAGAACAAACAATCACGACTATCAAATAAAATTAGTGTCTAGAATAAACAATGAGTGCTTTACATATAAATGAAAGGTAGAGGAGGTATGATTGAATGCTTGACTACCACTTCAATTGTGCAACACATGTTAACTCACATGACAAGTGTGAGAGAATATGTTAAAAATGTACATGAGATATGTGTCTCAAGAGGTGATTACATATGTCTAACTTACATAAAATGAGACAAAAACTAAATAATCCCTAAGTGGAGACTTAACAAGTGTAAATGAGTGAACCTAGAAAGAGTGATATACTAACTAGTTTGATAATTACTCTACTTACACTAATAAAAAAATAATAATTCCTAGAAAATTTAGCAACCATATTTTTTTCATAATAACAACAAAAAACACTACCACAATCTAAAAATGGCTCAAAATCCTACCTTTGTTCTTCAACCAAGTTAAGTGAAGCTTTGATCCAAATTATTCTAACTTTCCTCTTTTCCAAGCCCTCAAATTCTTCCTCCAATCTTATATCTTCCAAAACCCTTGTTTGTCAAAATAAAAAAATTTCAACAATGGAAAATTTAACCCTAAAACAAGCTTCCAAAGGAGAATAAATGAAAAATAATATAACTATAGTTAGGTTTCGACTTACATTTCAAAATTAAATTTTTTGTTTAAAAAAAACTTGTCAGTAATCTTTCAAGGTAGTTTTCAAGCCTATATATACTCTCAAAATATTTTTTTAACATTCAAACATGGGCTCTACACATAGGTTCCCACTATAGGTGTTTAATTTTACACAAATAATAAATAAAATAATCCTTTATGACCCCAAAATATCCCTCTTAAGTTCAAATATGAAATTTTAAATATAAAGGAATTCAACCAAACCCCATATTGCATAATAACAACAAAATAAAAAAATTAGCAACACAATCACACTCACAACTCTTTTACTTTTGAAGACCTTAATCCTCTCATATAATAAGGGCTAGGTACATTGGAAAAACATAATAGTTGTTTCTTGAGGAACCTCCACAATTTTTTTCTTTGGTCATTTAATTTAACCTATGCACTTACACACAAACATTAATATATCTGAGATAATATAAAGTCAAATACATCATATTGAAATGGTTAATGTGGATTTTAAGAGTAGAGGTCATCAAATTTTTCTCATCATGGATTTGAAATATAATAGTAATTATTATATTTCCCAATGGTTGAAAATATGGATTATGATGTTCATAACCTCCTCTATGAGGGATTTAATTTTCATTTGTGAGAAAGCCTACATCAATGGGGGGAATATTAAAGGTAATATTTGGCTTGTTAAATTTTGAAAGGTTCTCGAGATAATGATGGTAAGGGTAGTACTATATACTTTTGTGCTATCAATCAGAGGATGAAAATAAGTGAAGGCATTGTTTATTGTGAAAAAGGTTGCAAGTTGATATTAGGGATCATGTTTGCAAGAGTCATATTTTCATCAATTTTCAAAATTGGTGTTGGTGTGGTAATTACATTGCTATCGAAGGGTTGTTATAGTGGATTGGTGTGTGTAATTGTGAGTTGGTTAACATGGGGGCCCAAGACTTCATACTAAACCTATTTCCTCTGAGTCTCTACAACAAAATGTTGAGCTATGAAAGATATTTGAGAATGGGGGTTGCACAAAGTTCTTTCTGGCTATGAAGGGCTTTAATGATAGACTCACCTCTAAGTTTATTAATTCTTGGATGCATGGTGAGGTGGCTATAGGAATATTTCATTTCAAAGTGTCTAATGACTTGATAATGAGGGATACAAGATTATCATGTGAAGGATTAAGAGTGGAAAAAAGAAGAAAAAGGAAATTAGAGAAATTTCATTGATGATTTCTTTGAAAAAGGAGAAAAAGTGAAGAAGTTTCAAAATGACTACAGTAGGGAGAACCTTCTTGTGTCATGGGCCCTAGTAATTCTACATGTAATGAAATATTTTACCCTTGAGGGTAGGTTCAAAATGGTGCATGGGTATCATTTTACTATTTTAAATCATATTAAACATGGTCAAAAAATTAATTTGTTGTTTTATATGTTTTCCTTGCTTGAGAAATGTATTAATGATGAGGCTTACCCACCTATACACTAAGGATTAATAATGGTTCTTTATAAGTTTAGCCTCATAATTTCTCCTATGGCCAACCCTTTTGATAAGCACCCAAATGTGGAGATCAAACAATTTCAAAATAATAAAACCAAAATAAGCCTTACTAAATTATTAAAAGGTAGCTTTAGCACCCCATCTAAGTCTACTATAAAAACCATAATAGTATTAAAAAGGCTCTAACAAGAAGGGCTTTGTGGATTTTCAAACTATTGATGAGAAAAATCCTTCTCCCTCTAGAGAGTTACTACTCAATACCCCTTCCTAGAAGATGAAAGCTTCTAAAGCCTTTCAGGAGAAGACTAGGATTTTGAGTTAGCATAAGAGGAAGGGTTGCTCTAAAATCCCTAAGGACTAAATTGGTGAGGGGGGAATTGATATTTCTAATGCACAAGTTGAGGAATTTGTTAATGACAGGCTTGAACAAAGCAATTTGTAGGTCTTGGGTGATAGACGACCAAAAAGGCTTGTTAAATATTTGAAAGATAAGAAAGGTAGGAAAATTGTGGTTGATAATGTTGAGGAAGTTCCTTACTCAAATTGAAGAGGATGAGTGTGGGGAGGATTTCTCCCAAGAATAGTTTGAGGTGGGAGAGCATGATTATGATGAGGCCAAGGAAGGAAAGGCTAAGGAAGGTAAATAGGAGGAGCAAGGAAAAAAATATAATGAGGGAGATAATAAGAAAGATGAGGAAGAGAAAGGGGATGGCAAAGAGTTGATATAGATGGAGGAAGCCTTTTTGGATTTATCTCTGTGTAATGGAAGGTAGAATGTTACTTTTGATAAAGGTGGTGATGGTGAGAGAGTTGAAGACAAGGAAGAGTTTTAGAAGGGTAAATTCTCTAAAGAAGATGTAAATGACAATTAAAAGGATAGTTGGACACTTTTAGAGCTAATTTGGTTGACTTAGAGAATAGAGTGGGGGAGATTGAGAAAAAGATTGAAGGTAAGAAACAGTGTAAGGAGTGTAAAGTAAATTGTAAAGGGGTTTATGGCATCATTAGTAGCTACCAGGAAAGAATGAAGAAGATGGACACTACTTTGGGAAGACTTATTTTTGCTACAAACATGATAATGAGGAGAGTTGTGATGGGAACTATTTGTATCCATTCTAAAATTAAAAAATAGAAGATGAAGTTGGGAAACAACAAGGATACGCATGTTGCATGAGAGACGAAGAAGAAAGAGAAGCACACTTATGAGAAGGAAACTTGGGAGTCTCTTGAGTCCTTGTCCGAGGATTGGAACTTAATATGTTAAGTTGTTATTTTCTTGTAGGAGCTACTCTGTGTTTGGGTTAGTTGATTTTTTTTGTGTCCTTAGTGTTGCTATTTTTAGCAAGGTTGTTAAGTGGGCTAGGTTTCCTGCTTTTTGTTTCTATCTTT